>PVJD01003302.1:0-167494 GCA_004026545.1 Mormoops blainvillei | reverse complement strand
TGCACCCGCTCCGCCCGGCAGCAAGGAGTCCGCGGAGAACCTGGCTACCGCGGCCCCAGCGGGGATGCGGGTGCCCCCGGGGTCCAGGGCTATCCCGGGCTCCCTGGCCCTCGAGGACTGGTGGGGGACCGCGGCGTACCTGGACGGCCCGGGAGACAGGGCGTGGCGGTGAGTTGGCCCCCGGGCAGGGGGTGGTCTTCAGGGTAGGAAATCCCTTGGGAGTGCTGCTTCTGCCCCAAGGCTGGGAGCCCCCACGGGAAGCTGGCGCCCCTGGGGCTGATTCCAAGGCTCAAATCAGAGAGAGTGGGCGCGGGTGCAGCGGGAGGGATTTCAGTCAGATGCCGAAAATACTTCTGGGGAGAAACTGGGTGCAGGGAGGGGTCTCAGGGCACAGGGACCGCAGCCCGGCAGCCAGGGGCTTCCTTCCGAAAGGCCTTCTCTGCCTACAGGGCCGAGATGCCAGTGACCAGCACATCGTGGACGTGGTGCTGAAGATGTTGCAAGGTGAGGGGAGGAACCAGCAACCCCTGCTCACACTCCCTGTCAGGACATCAGCCCCTTCAGAGTCTCTCCAAATGACCTTGCCCCAGTGTTTGGAGTCCTGGGTGCCCATAACAGCTCTGCCACCAAGGGACTGGGGACCTTAGATTCACTCCTGCTCTCCTTGGATCTCTGACGTCCGCAGACTGGCCCAGGAAGGGCGAGGTTAAACATGGGGCTTTTCTGTCTGCACACCCAGGGGCCAGGGGCTGTCAGGATGCTCTGCCTTCCCCACCATTTCTGGGCTGGCAACCAAGTCACAGACCTCTCTACTTCCCTCCCTCCCCCGCCCCAGAGCAACTGGCAGAGGTGGCTGTGAGTGCCAAGAGGGAAGCCCTGGGCGCAGCCGGCATGATGGGTCCTCCTGGACCCCCTGGACCTCCTGGGTACCCAGGCAAGCAGGGACCCCATGGGCACCCTGGCCCTCGGGGCATTCCTGGCATCGTGGGAGCCGTGGGTCAGATCGGCAACACAGGGCCCAAGGGTGAGTGCTGCTCTGTGGTGGGGTGGGGGCCAGGTCATGGGATTTGGCCAAGGGGGCACCCAGGGGTCCCAGTTAGGCAGGCCGGTGGCTTAGCACCCTGTTTTCTCTTTCTTTCTTGGTAGCAGGTTGATAGAAACAAAAGTACTATTTTATAACTTTGGTTCCTTGGGGAGGGTTGCTTTTGTTTTAAATTTACTCAGTGTTACCCCATTAACATCTTCCCATGTCTCTAGAAGTGGGGTGGCAGATTAACAAAATAGTAAAGCTCAGGAATCACAAGAAGGGTGTGTGTCCAGCCCCTGCCACTTGCTGGTTGAATCGCATAGACAAGCTGCCTGTTAATCTCCCTGGCTTTAGATTTATCATCTGTAAAAGGGGGGTATTAATACCAACAACCTCATAGTGTCCTGAGGATTCCATTCAGAGGTAATTTACCTAGAACTGGTAGTTCACTGCTTGGCACATAGTAAATGCCCACTATCCTTGAACTTCATCGGCTGTAAACAGGGCAGGGCAAAAGTACATTTATAGCTGTATGTGAAACACAGTTTATTCTTGTGTTATTATTTATTAATTATTGTATTATATTCCATATGAACAACTGTAAACGTGCTTTTGCCCCACCCTGTAGTCTTCCATCCTTTGCCTGGACCTTCCTATATTTAACCAGTTCTGCTGTCATTTCCAACGTTCCCCGATTGTAAACTAGTACACGGCAGGAATAATTGCTGGGCGTGAAGCAGAAATTAAACAGGAACCAAAGTAGACAAAACATTTTCCAATTCTGAAAAACTAAGGCCCCCATCTTTCTCTGTAGGAAAACGCGGAGAGAAGGGTGACCGGGGAGACATGGGACGTGGGCATCCCGGTATGCCAGGGCCCCCAGGGATCCCAGGTGAGACCTTGGCACTGCCCCGTAGCAGTTCTGTCCCTCAGCTCTAGGATTAATGCCCACAGACAACTGGGTCTTTTCCATGGAGACCTCATGCTCCGTCAGCTCAGTGTCATACACTCAGCTTTTGCATCCCTCTGGAGCACCTGGTGCCTCTGGGTGGGGTCTGGCTGGGAGCTGGACAGCTGAGGACTTCCCGGTTGCACTGAAATCTGCTTCATGGAGGGAAAGGAAGGGTGTTTGCTCCCAAGCTCACTGATTGGGAACTGGGGGAGTAATGGATACTCCAAAGTCACTCTCTCAACTTGTGTGTCTGGACAGAGTCCCTTCTTCCTGTGGCATCCTTGGCTTCATTTGCCCCACCTGAAAAGTGGAACTTAGGAATTCTAGCACCAAGAGGAAGGCCTGATGTCTTGACCTTCTCCCTTTCACAGGATTCCCTGGCCGGCCTGGCCAGGCCATCAATGGCAAAGATGGAGACCGAGGGTCCGCAGGGCTCCCAGGAGAGGCAGGCCGGCCTGGCCTGCCCGGCCCCGTGGGGCTGCCAGGCTTCTGTGAGCCCGCAGCCTGCCTCGCAGCCTCCGCCTACACCTCCGCGCGCCTCACAGAGCCCGGGTCTGTCAAGGGGCCGTGAGCATCAGGCCAGGACAGAGCCCAGCAGGCATCCTGGGGAAGGACTAGGTCCCCTATGGGTGGGCCTGCACGCCATCCCTCAGCCCAGGAAACTAGCATTCCCAGGACCTCTGCCGGGGACCCAAGAATCCTGGGGAAAAGAAAATTCTAACATATGAGGGAAAACAAGGGAGGGCATTAGAGTGAAAAGGTGAGGCCAACAGGCAGGGCAAGTGTCGCTGGAGAGTCCAAGAGGATGGGGTGGCTTCCCTTCCTGGAGCACCACTCAGATATGTTACCAAAACAAGTACCTCCTTAATCTGTGCCATCCTCTGCTGGCCATCTCATCCTTGGGGCCAAGGGACTGAGGTCTCTGCTAGTTCCTGACCCCATTTCACCCCCTGGACTTACTGGGTGACTGCTGATGGGTGGCTACCTGACATGGCCATCCCTAAGCCAGCCCCACTTCTTCCCCCATGCTCCCCTCCCATCTGAGTATTTAAACATCCACGTCCCTTTTCTTTCTGGCATCACTTTCTCCCACCGCCCTCCCCTAGATCCACACAGGCCTTTCTGTAAGTAAAAGCCCCAACTTGGGCACAAACCAGGATGTGAGTTCGTTGGGCTTCATTTCTCATGGGTGGGGGTGGGCCTCCACTGCCCCAGCAGGGTGGTCACGGGCTCCTCTCTGGAAAGGGGAAGGAGGGCGGAGGGGGCGGCACCTTCACCTGGGCACATCCTGAGTTGTGAGCATTAGAATGGCAGGCCATGTTTGAGAAGCATCTGTGGGAGGAACCTGGGGGTGGTCAGGATGGTGAGCTGCTGCGTAACTTTGGGCAAATCCTTTCCCAGCCTTTGTGCAGTGGCGGCAAGGACTCCGCCAAGCCTTATTTATGTCAGTAGAGCAGTGACTTCCAACCGGTGTGCTGCAAGAATTTTTAAAACATGCAATTTCTGACTATTTAGTTGGGGGCGCTGACTCTTTTCCCTTAGATGGTCAAATAAAAAAATGACGACAGCCAACACAACAATAGTGGTCTGGCGTGAGTGCCCTGTTTTGAACCATAAATATATATGTCATATAACAGAGTTGCATCTTATTGGTCACATTGTGTAAGTTTGTGTCTGATTGGTTAATTCTTGGTACCAAAAATCCTTACATACCAAGGATAGGCACCTGATTTTTTTAAAGAAGTTACTTTGGAGCAAAAGGGTAGATAATTACTATTACTGTTATTACTATTTTTGTAAATCAATTAAAATTATACCTATTCTTTTTGTCAGACTGGCAAAAAATATTTTTTTTGGTGTGCTGCAGAGTTTTAGTAATTAGTTTATCTGTGCCATGAGATAAAAAGTTTGAAAATCACTGGACTAGAGCATATCTGGTGTCTTGCCAGGGCCTGACACACAGGAGGTCCCCTGTGTGCTGGCCCTGGGGCAAGAGCTGGCAGCAATATATTAGTCTTGGCTCTTACCTTCCAGGGGTCCCCAAGCCCATGACAGAAAGACATGGATCTGGGTGATGAGAGCAGAAGTGACATTCACTCACACCGCTTCCGCGAAGGGGACATGTAGAGGAGATTGGCTCTGATCTGATCTGTGCCCCTGGGTGCTCCCAGCCTCACAGCTTTGCAGACCAGCCAGGCTGCTCCGAGCAACAGGAGCAAGGAAGGGTGTGGCAGGTGCCTTTGACCCGTGCAGAGATGGGAGCTTTCAAGGAGTGTCCAATCCCTGCCAGACCGAGACCCTCCTGGAGAAACGGGACTCCAGCCTGAGGTCTGAAGCCTGGGTCCTCCTACATCCCACCTTAAACTTGGCTGTGAGTCCCCACCTATACTGGAGCATCCTTTGAACTCCCCTCATTAGCCCATCCCTCTCCTACCTCCCTCAAGGCGGTACATATACACAAACACACACACACAACATTTTACCTCCCATCCAGTGACAGAGAGGAAGGACAGGTGGGGTTGCCCTCAGTGCTGTGGCAAATCCTGAATTCCTAAATTCCTAAAATGCCCAAGGTTCTCGTGTTTTTGTACCTGCTGTTCCCCGGAATACCACCCACTTGTCCTTTCTCGTCTAGCTGATTCCTACTCCTCTTTCAAAACCTAATCTTGTCCTCTAGCAATCCTCTCTTAACCGCAACTGCCAACTGGGGCAGGCATTTTGCTTTTGTGCATATTTATATCATAGTGGTTATGGTAAATTATTGTCATTATTAACAATTATTCATAATCAGTTATTGAGCTCTTATTACTATCAGGTACCATGCTAAACACCCTGCAAACATTTCATTTCCACCCTTACAACAGCCCGGTGAAGCAGGCATCAACCTCACTTGTAGTGTTAAAAAATAAAATCTTGCCCCAGCTTGTGTAGCTCAGTGGATTGAGTGTCAGCCTGCGAACCAAGGGGTCACTGGTTCAATTCCTCAGTCAGGGCACATGCCTGGGTTGCGGGCCAGGTCCCCAGAGGGGGCATGCAAGAGACAACCACACATTGATGTTTCTCTCCCTCTCTGCCTCCCTTCCCCTCCGTCTAAAAATAAAAATAAATTTTTTTAAATCTTAAAAAAAGAAAAATCTTTCAAACCCACTTCTGCCTACAGCTTTCATCCCATATTTTTGCTCCCTTTTATGGGAATAAAGGGTTGTCTAATTTGGCTCCTAGTTCAACACACCATCCTTGGATTCCTTTCCTGGTTTCTCATTTCCCATTTCTGAAAGTTGGAGTGAATACATGGCTTGGTCTTTGAACCACATTTTCTTCTCTTACTCTTGTGATCTCATTTGGCTTTGTGGCTTTAAATTCCATCTATACATTCCTAACCCGGACCTCACCCCTTAACTCAGCCTTTCAGTTACTGCAACTAAATATGCTGGAGTCATCCTCCACTCCACATTTTTTCTTTCTTTCTTTTTAAAAGATTTTATTTACTTATTTTTAGAGAGAGGGAAAGGAAGAGAGGAAGAGAAGCATCAATGTGAGAAGTATCAGTTGCCTCTTGTATACACCCTGACTAGGGACCAAACCTGTAACCAGGGCACATGCCCTGACGGGAATTGAACCGGCGACCTTCCGCTTTGTGGAACAACACCCAACCAACTGAGCCACATGGGTCAGGGTCCACGTTTTTTCTTGTATCCCACATCTAATACGCCAGCCGCAAATCCTGCTGGCTCAGCCTTCAAAACATATCCAGAATTCAACCACTACTCACCACCTCCCTGCTGCCATGCCAGTCACCATTTGTATTTCCTACTGGAAGGATTGCGAGAACCTCCCAACCGGTCCCCTGCTTAGGCTCCTCAACATAGCAGCCGGATGGTTCAGTTAAAACTTAAATCAGACCATGTCACTCCTTGACCTGAAACCCTCCAACGGCTTCCACTATGCTCTAGGAAAAGCCTGAGCTCCTACAATGGCCCATAAGGCCTGTAAAATCTGCCTCATCCCTACTCCTCTGACTTCTCTTCCCCAAATCTTCCTAGCGCACCCCGTCCCAGCCACCCTGCCTTCTGGTGTTTCTCAAACACAGCAGGCTCGCTCCCGTGTCAAAGTCTTGACACTTGCTGTTCTCTCTTCCTGGTTGCTCTTCCCCTAAACATCTGCTTAGGTCGCCCACTCACTTCTCTCAGGTCTTTGCTCAAACATTACCTTCTGGGATGCCTTTTCATGACCAGCCTTTAAAAACTGCACTCCTGCTGCCGCCACCATCATGCACAAACGCCTCAGGCCCTCTTTTTTCTCCAAGACATGTATCACCATTTAATATTTCCTATATTTTGGTTGTCCCCACACTAGAATGTTAACTCCATGAAGTGGGAATTTTTCTATCAAAAATTACCAGTGTATTCCCCAGCACCTACAGCAGAGCTTGGTACACAGTGGGGGCTTGATATTTGTTGACTAAATAACAGGTGGAAAAATAAAGGCTCAAAGTTCTCTCCCAACACCTGACTAGTACATGTTATGTTGGATTCTAGAGCCCTGGATCTTACCCTGAATTTGTACCTTCCTGTTGATCAACCAATGTCCAGAGAGCCACAGGGGAGCTCTTACCCGAGGGCAGAGGCAGTTATCTGAGATACTGGCTTGATCCTGCTCACGGGGTGAGGGTGGTCCTGCATTCACAGGTGTTTAGATCACACAGAGGCATCTTCCCATCTGCCACATTGTTTAGGAAGTCCTCCTCCCTGGCAGCCCCGCCCCCTGCACAGTATTGTTTGCACAGGGCTACACCCTTCCACTGTGGATCATTTCTACCTTCTCACCAAGCTGTACTCAGCTCGACACACACGTTCCTCAGTCGCATCATTGTGGTCTTGAATCAGAAGTGTTTGTATGAAAGTTCTCTGTAATTCTCTTTGCATACCCCCTGGGACAGAACTTAAGGCCCTCGAGTGCTACGTAGCTTTCTGCTGCTGCTGATGGAACACTCAAAACAGCGAAAGTTACGTAATGCATATGTGTACGATAGAATCCAAAGGATGGATGAGAAAGACCAAGTAGAAAAAGACTTCCTCCGAGAGGGCACTGGGGGTGACAATGAGAATATAAAGATAAAGGGCAAGATGGGACCATCATTGGTAGTAAAATCACTGAATTAATCCCAGGCATTCTGTTCCTCTCCTAAACAGGTAGAATTTACTAGCAGCTCTCAGACGTCAGCAAAGGGCCAAGGCAGATAAAGGGTATATATCCACAACAAAGACTCTGCCTCAGGTTCAGAGGAGGGCTCACTATTTGACTCGAGGCCTTTCTCTACTTCATTCTACCCCCTGCATATCCACTGAGGGGTGCAGAGTGCCCCCTCCTTCTCCCCTTGGCTGGCTTCTCTATACTTTCCCCTAATTGGTCAATACCTCAGGAAGCTACCAGTATCCTCTGGCCATCCCTATGCCTCTGCCGTCCATAAATTATAGGTGACCAGCTAAAAACAATTACGTATTAAAAAGCTAATTATTGCTGCCACATGTAAGAAAGATCAGACAGGCAGCTGAGCAGGGCAGACAGGTCCAAGACAATCTGAGGTTATGAAAATGGAAAAGGGAGGGTTCTGAATGCAGCTTTTGGGAAAACACCAGCAAAAACTGCCAATGTTCTGGAGTGGAGCTAGAGGAAGACCCTACAGAGGCCTGCGCCCGAGAGGCTCGGTGATTCAGCATTAGGGCTGCTTCTTCCCACTATTCTTCATGTCCTAGCAACTCAGTTCCTCTAGGTAATAAACATACAAGTAGGTAACAAATGACACACACGTTTTGTCAAATCAAAGACAAAGCACGTCAATCTGCATTGGCAATTTTCACGTCTCACTTGTGCAGAACTGAAATTTTTATTTAAAGGCACAGAAGGAAGGAAAGGCAGCGAAGAGCACGGGTTCACAGGAAAGGACGCCGGATAAAACCACAGGGCTGCTCCTCTGTTAGCCTTAGGGACATAAACAGTGCAGTGCAAAACTAGGTCTTATTTTTATTGTATTTCCACGTGAAGACATCACCCAATTATGAGCGGAGCAAAGGCTTTCTGTCCACATACCGGGGGGGCACGGCTGATGCACTTTGGAACAAATACCCAGTGGTAAGCATGGACCGTGGAGGGCGCTTAGGCACAAAGTAAGTTCTCTTCAGGAAGTGGACAGAGGTTTGAAGCAGTCAAACACGCAGCTTTGGAGACTGGAAAAGAAATCTTTCATGACCTTGGTTTTTAAAAGGAAAATTATCTGCATATCAAGAAGTTTAATTTTCAAAAATGGAACCAGGCCTGATTAAACAGTACTTACAACTTACTAATAAAGATTACAAAAATAAAAACTGCAACTCTTCTCCTTGAAAGAGATAGAAAACTATATTTTTTCTTATAACAAGAGAATCATCAGCATTTTCACCTTTATGTCTCTTAAAATATCATTTCTTCTTCTTTCCACATTTCATCACTTTAAAAATAGCAAAACCTGTTCAATATGGTAATTTCTGCTAAGTGAAAGGATACACCATCTATTGAATAAAAGAGTATAAATGAGGAAAAGGCTGAATGTTTTTAAAAATACTAGTTTACCTCTAATGGGATCACGCCCACCAGACTGAAAGATAAACAGTGAGATTTTCTTGAAAACAAAACTCAAACCCAATGATTTAAAACATTCTATACATAATTTCTAATTTCAAAGCACTATTGGAAATTCCTGATCAGTGTGTAGCAAGAGAGGGAACAGAGAAATTTGGTAGAACAGTAGGGCATATTTCTAATTACTTTCATTTATATAACATCAGCCTTCCCAATTATTATCTTTCTTCCCTATTTAAAACACTGATAAGCAAGATTAAATCATAACAGCATGAAAGTAAAAACAAGTCTCAACTTAGATATGAGCACAATGATTCAGAACCAGTTTCTGCATTACAGACAGGACTCGGAGGTGGTGCGTCCTTTTTTAAACATATGGCCCCAAACACATTATATGCAGATTCCATATAAATGTGTAAATAAAACAAGTTCTGTATTTGCTCATATAATTTTACAAGCTGACGGTAAATTCAATGTTAAAGATAAAAGTATAACACTTAATATTTCATCCAGTGTTTTCATTAAGAAATGGATTATTTTTTATTTTATTTTTAAAATTATTATTATTTATTTACTTACTTTTAGAGAGAGGGGAAGGGTGGGAGAAAGAGGGGGAGAGAAACATCAATGTGCGAGGTACATGGATGGGTTGCCTCTCGCATGCCCCCAACTGGGGACCTGGCCCGCAACCCAGGCATGTTCCCGGACTGGGAATCGAACCAACAACCTTTTGGTTTGCAGGCCAGCGCTCAGTCCACTGAGCCACAGCAGCCAAGAAATGGATTATTAAAATAATTTTTGAAATGAGATATTAAATGTATTTACATTTGGGCTTCACTGTACTTAATAATTTTCTTTAAAAAAAAGTTTTAAAATATCAAGAGCTGGAACATGCTGTCAGGACGGAAATAATCAGAAATGTCTTCAGTTGCAGACTCTGGGCAACTCAGTCTTGTTTCGAATTTTTCAAAGCTTGAAGTCTCTCTAGTAGTGGAGGATGAGAATAATGCCACATTGAAAACAGCCAGTCAGAAACAGGGAATCCCAAGTTATCTTTGTTTAGTTTGATTAAAGCAGAATATAAGTCTTTAGCCTTCCCAAGTTTCTTGGCAAATGCATCGGCTTGAAACTCAAATCTGCGGCTTAGGACAGTTAGGCAAAAAGAAAGAACCTGAAAAAGTAAACAAAAGGGTTTTAACCACTGCCCACCTTTTTGCTGTCACTGAAGGGTCTCAAGAGCTAAGTAAGACTGCAGAGGAAGTACAGTTTGGGATAAGAGAAACAGCAGGCCCAGAGAAAGATCACTAGTATTTAGGGAGCCTGGGATGGGGGAATTAATACAAATTGAGCCTTCCTTCCCCCTAGTAAATAGACCAGAAATAGATATATATCCAAATGAATGGTATCCTTACCAAAAAATACTAATTTTTAAGAATCTGCTATTTGTCAGGTACTTTACATATTCCCCAACAATCCTACAAGGTAATTAATTACTCTTGCTCCTCTTTTACAGATGAAGAAGGTGGAATTCAGAGAGGTTAGTTAATTTGCTTGAGGTCACACAGCTAGAAGGTGGTAGTACTGAAGTCCTCAGCGACTTCAAAGCCCACGCACACCATCTTCCTCAAAGTGAAGTCATAATAATTTATATTCAGACTCTTTTTTCCTTTCTAAAAGAAATATTTTTGGTCATGTATCTACCTGTAAAGGATAATGACAGTCTTTACTGAGAATATTCTTAAAAATATGCTAGTTTCTAATGACAATCTCAAAATTAAACTTTCTAAAATTTTCTGAGCTATGGAAGTACCACCAGAATATATTGGGTTGACCAGAAAGTCCATTTAGTTTTTTCCGTAAAATAAAAGACACACTTTTCATTTTCAGCAATAACTTTATTGATTTGGATATTTTGAGCATGTCGGCTATCTCCTGTGTGGTATAATGTTGATAGGTCTCAATTAATGTCAAGATTTGATCGCTATCAGCTGCAACTGGTCTACCCACCATGGAGCATCGTCCAGTGAGAAATCTCTAGCATGAAATTTCGCAAGCCATTTGACACATTTGCTCAGTCACAGCACCTTCTCCATACACTGCACAAATCTTTTTTTTGCATTTCAGTTGCATTTTTACCTTTCTTGAAATAATAAAGCATAATATGCAGAAAATGTTGCATATTTTCTTCCATCTTCAATATTAAAATGACTACACAAAAATTCACCAATTTGATGGGGTTTTATTTTTAAAGATGCTGACATGACAGCTGTCACAGTACAATCTAACAAAATAGTTTCGAATGAATTAAAAGACAGCTAAGTGCTACTAGAGCCATTTTATGGGAAAAAACCAAACAAACTTTTTGGCCAACCCAATACATCCAGTCTCCAAAGGTGACAGCTATGACGGGGATAAATTTCGTTTGAAAATATAAATTTCTAAGGAAAAAATAATTTCTTTGCATACTGAAATATTGCAGGTTGAATGACATGTTATGAAGATATTCCTTATTTTTAAATACTTAAGCATTAAAAAGCTTAAAAAGTCTCTCGTTTGTACCTCTTATTGGCACTGGCAACTAGGAGCTTCAAAGTCAAGTCTGTGATGTAAAAGGAAATATCTGCCCTATACGAACAGAATCCCTTGTCCTGGCTCATGTGGCTCTGTGGATTTAGTGCCAGCCTGAGGGCTGAAAGGTCGCCGGTTCAATTCCCAGTCAGGTCACATGCCTGTGTTGCAGGCCAGGCCCCTAGTTGGGGGCATGTGAGAGGCGATTTGCTCTATCTCTTGCGCATCGCTGTGTCTCTCCCTCTCTTTCTCCCTCCCTTTCCCTCTCTCTAAAAATAAATAAATAAAGTCTTAAAAAGAAAAAATAGAATCCCTCTGGCCACTGGGGGTCAGTCAATCTCTGCTCAGAGTTGACCAGCTCCCATGTTCTGTGGAAAGTACTATGGCTTAATAAATGTGCTCTTTCTGCTAAAAAAACAAAACAAGCAAAAATAAAACCAAAGTAAAGTCTGGGAGTTCCTTATACCTTCTGACTGTTCAAATCTAAGAACTGAATTCTGCTTGAATTTCTTTCCAAATCTTGAACATACTTTTTAGGATAGAATCATTAACTGGGGGGGGGGGCAGCAGAGGGGGTAGGGGGAATGGGGGGTGTCAATCTGTCTGGATATTAAGTGTCCAGGTGAACTGTTTTTTTAAATTTTCTTTAAAAATATATATTATTTATTTTTTGAGAGGGGGGAAAGAAGGGAGAAAGAGAGGGAGACAAACATCGACTGGCTGCCTCTCTCATGCCCCCTACTAAGGACCTGGCCTGCAACCCAGCATGTGCCCTGACCGGGAATCGAACAAGCAACCTTTCAGTCTGAAGGCCAGCACTCAATCCACTGAGCCGTACCAGCCAGGGCCAAACTATTTTTTTTAATCTCACATAAATAAAGACACATAAATAAAGACATAAGCAGATACTAATCTGAAACTATCCGCTCTTACA
Source organism: Mormoops blainvillei (assembly GCA_004026545.1). NCBI lineage: Eukaryota > Metazoa > Chordata > Mammalia > Chiroptera > Mormoopidae > Mormoops > Mormoops blainvillei. The sequence goes on along the minus strand of PVJD01003302.1, from coordinate 155,395 downwards.
TAGGTTTCCAAACTCTTCTTTAATAGGGCAATATCCTCCAGGAAAATCTCTTTCTTATCATGACCTCTTAAACACTAACATTAAACATGAGATTTCCTGTTTAAATATCTGGTCTTTTTTAAACAAATCTTATGGGCTCTTCAAGGTTTAAAAAAAAAAAGATTTTATTTATTTTTTTTAGAGAGAGGGGAAAGGAGGGAGAAAGAGAGGGAGAAAATTTGATCAGCAGCCTCTCACAAGCCCCCGACTGGGGATCTGGCCCACAACCCAGGCAGGTGCCCTGACCGGGAATCAAACCAGTGACCTACTGTTTTGCGGGATGATGCCCAACCAAGTCACACCAAGGCCTCTCCAAGGTTTTAAAAGTTAGTATCTCTGTGGAGATTTCAAATTACTCTAATCGCCCAGATATTTACTTTCACATGTTTTCAAGTGAACTCAACCACTCAATTTGAGGAAACAAACAAAATTTCAAAATCTCCTGAGCAGCCCGGTTAGATGCCACACAGGATAACCATTAACAGTGCTTACGAGAGGGCTCTTCTACTCAATCAGAATCTAGTATCTCTTACTTAATGAGTACAATGATCTGGTTTCCCAGTCTATGGCAGGTTAAAAAAGGAAATTATAAAGGATAGTGACCCTTCAGGAAAGTCACACTGATTAGTAGGATTATCAGCCTGACTATGAGGGAAGAGACAAGAAAATTAGTTCAATACATACATACATACATACATACATAACACAACTGCTGAAAAAGCAGAGCAGTCTGGAGTCATTAGCATACATAGTTCAGTCCTTAAGGCATTACTGAATTGTGACAGAAGACAGAAATGACAATATCATTATAAGGTGGCCTGTAACCTCTTTATACAGTAACAAACTGTGTAAGGTATTTTATAAATACTTTCAATAAAACTTAAAATATAAAATTAGGTGCCTCCCCTTCGCCGGTGTTACTTTGCCTTACCCACTCCTAAGCTCCAAGGCTTCCTTTTGCTTCTGTAATTTGTTTCCTGAGCCCATGCAGCCCAGCTGGCTCACTTCTACTACCTCTGTGGCTTTCTAAATAAGCTTCCTCTTCTAGTTTGAAAAAAAAACAAACAATATATAACATTAAAACATTTAGAGTTTAAAGATAATCTCAGTTCTCTGGAAAATTTGTTTAGTTTATGTGGTCAATGGTACATAAATATGATCTGTTCCTCTCTTTTCTGGTGCCTTATCCCTGTCCCCCTTTTTTATGAAGAAATAGAATTCATTCAGTTTATCTTAAAACCTTGTCCCAAGAGAGTATTCTTCTGAATGGAGGTATCTCAAGACCCCCAATGTTATTTATTTAATTTGGAAGCCTAATCAAGAATGACATGTTGTGATTGAGGACTTCTGGCCAAGATGGAGGCACAGGCAGATACACTCTGTCTCCTCGCACAACCAAAAGGACAAGAACAAATTTAAAAAACAAAAAATAACCAGAACTGCCAGAAAATCAAACTGTATGGAAGTCAGACAATCAAGGAGTTAAAGAAACATACATTCAGACTGGTAGGAGGGGCAGAGAAGGGCAGCTAGGCGGAGAGGATATGTGGCAAGGTGGCAGCTGGGGGAGTGGGCGGTCCCACATTTGCGTGTGGATAAACCGGGAGGAACAACTGGGAAGTGAGAGAGACCATGCAACTCAAGGTTCCAGTGCGGGAAAAGAAAGCCTCAAAACCTCTACCGATAAAAACCTGTGGGGTTTATGGTGGCAGGAGAAACTGCCAGTCTCACAGGAGAGTTCATTTGAGAGACCCATAGGGTCCTAGAATGTACAGACACCCACCCACCTGGGAATCAGCACCAGAACGGCCCAATTTGCTAATGGGTAGCAGGGGAAGCGACTAAGAGCCGGCCAAGAGCTGAGCAGGCGGCATTGTTCCCTCTTGGACCCCACCCCCATATACAGCCCCTAAAAGCAGTGATGATGGTTGCCCCACCATCACTTAGGCAAACACCTAAGGCTCCACCCCTCACAATGTAACAGGCATGCTCAGGCAAAAAAAAAAAAAAAAAAAGGCCGAAATGGAAGAACAGATCAAAGCTCCAAAAACAGAACTAAGCCATGAAGAGATGGCCAGCCTATCAGATGCAGAGTTCAAAACACGGGTAATCTGGATGCTCACAGAATTGGTTGAGTATGGTCACAAAATGGAGGAAAAAGTGAAGGCTGTGTAAAGTGAAATAAAGACAAATATGCAGGGAACCAACAGTGATGGGAAAGAAACTAGGACTCAAATCAATGATTTGGAGCAGAAAGAAGAAATAAACATTCAGCCAGAACAGAATGAAAAAACGAGATTTCCAAACAATGAGGAGAGGTTCAGGAACCTATTTCTTTTTTCACTACATTCTGATGTTAAACACTCCAACATCTGAATCACAGGGGTGCCAGAAGGAGAAGAGGAAGAGCAAGACATTGAAAACTTATTTGAAAAAACAATGAGGGAGAACTTCCCCAATCTGGAAAAGGAAATAGCCTTCCAGGAAGTCCAGGAAGCTCAGAGAGTCCCAAAGAAGTTGGACCTGAAGACACACACACCAAGGCACATCATCATTACATTACCCAAGATTAAAGATAAGGAGAGAATCTTCAAAGCAGCAAGAGAAAAGGAGACAGTTACCTACAAAGGAGCTCCCATAAGACTATCAGCTGATTTCTCCAAAGAAACCTTACAGGCAAGAAGGGGCTGGAAAGAAGTATTCCAAGTCATGAAAGGCAAGGACCTACATCCAAGAATACTCTATCCAGGAAAGCTATCATTTAGAATGGAAGGGCAAATAAAGTGCTTCCCAGATAAAGTAACATTAAAGGAGTTCATCATCACTAAGCCCTTATTATATGAAATGTTAAAGGGGCTTATCTAAGAAAAAGAAGCTCAAAACTATGAACAGTAAAATGACAACAAACTCACAACTATCAACAACTGAACCTAAAACAAAAACGAACTAAGCAAACAACTAGAACAAGAACAGAGTCACAGAAATGAAGATCACATGGAGGGTTATCAGTGGGGAGGGGAAGGGTGGAGAATCGGGAAAAAGGTAGGGGGAATAATAAGCATAAATGGTAGGTACAAAATAGACAGGGGGAGGTTAAGAATAGAATAGGAAATGGAGAAGCCAAAGAACTTATATGTACGACCCATGGACATGAACTAAGAGGAGGAATGCTGGTGGTGGGGTGGGGGGTACAGGACAGAGGGTAATAAAGGGGAGAAAAAAATGGGACAAGTGTAATAACATAATCAATAAAATATATTAAAAATTAAAAAATTTTTCAATGAGAAAAATAAAAACAAATATGACATGTTGTTATCATCAGATTTATTAACAGCCTCAGTAATCCATGTCTTACATGTATGAAGTCCCACCACTGAGCAATCACAGAGCAGTGGTTCTTAAACTTTACTTATCATAAAGTAACCACTTCTGATTTAGAGGGTCCTGGGGTGGGACCTAAGCCTATTCTGAAGTAGGTGATCAGAGAACAGAATCAGAGAAACGCTCTTGTATAGCCTCCCTTATCTAGCCATATAAACTCAATTATTATTTGTTTTATCCCCCCACAGCTGGATTTTTGCCCAGGCACTGGTGAACACATGGTCAAGGACACAGCACTCCAACAGTTAATTTCTATCCACCAAGACTCTGAGGCGTGAGTTATGTCAAGGTTTACATTACTAAAATCTAATTCTCCACTTTTCCCCCTAACAGTATGCAACAAGCACTTGTTTATTTGGGCTTAGGTTTTTCTGCACAAGCAGAAAACATGTTTTTTATATTGGTCAGTAAATCAAGGGACTGGAAGGCTTTGTTTCATTTCTTTGTTAAAACTATTTCTTTTTTCACTACCTTAGGGGTTCTACTTTTGAAAGAGGCATGGGCATATGTGAGATTATTTTAAAGATTATACATTACCTCATTGTAAGGTGAAAAAATAAACTGGAAGATGATTAATAGTCCAATTAGAGTGGGCTGGCTATCAAAAAAACCAAATGCAGCGAAAAGCTCCTTTCGGCCAATTAATACAGCAAACAGGAAGAAACACAGGAAAGAATTCATCTAGAAAGAAGGACACAAAATTTCTAAGTTATTGTTAAGCTGATTTTACTGTAGTACCAAAAAGTAGAATAAGATATCATGGCGTGACTTTAATGGTATCAGGGTAGGGGCAGAAAAAGTTATTTAGGTAGTTTTATAGTTTAACTTTTATTCTAAAAAGAAAAATAAAATTTCCTCAAACATATAAGCTATATATAGTTTTCTCTAAGGACAGGCTTAGGTGGAGCCTCCTATGATTGAGGGTTTCAAGTGGTCAACAGTAATGGGGTATTTTCTTTCTGTAAAAAGTTAAAGGACTAGAATGGATTTTGGCTTTGTTTGCACTAGACCATAATCAGACACAAGGCCTCCCACCTGACCCTGATGCAGAGGTTCAAAAGAAACTGGCTTCCCTTGAATTCTCTTTAGGTCCAATGGAGCTGTACACTGCAGTTAGAAAGTTCCAACAAAAAAGCAGATCTATCTTTAACAAGAGGAGAGAAAAAAAATCCAAAGTCTGGACCAGTAAAGTTGGAGAACAAACACCATTCTTTTCCCTTAGCAGATGAGGATCTTGGAAGCCACATACACCATATTTAAGTGTACTGTTCCACTCACTTACTAGATGACCCCAAAGCTGCCAGCTTACAGTGACCTCAGAGCATAAGGAGGCTCGCCAGCTGGCCCAGGATGGACCGCAAGCTGTTTTGCCACTCAGCCTTTGGAACTCAGCAGATCCAACGTGATGAGCTCCAAGAGAAAACTACATTCACAGAGAAGGCCCCTAGAATTGTGAACTATGTACTCCATTTCCATCAAGTAACCACAGTCCTTTTGAAAAACAACTTTTGCTTTGCTACTGGGTTCTACTAAAGGCTGATTCTTGACCATGGGACACCATGACCCTGCAACCTGGGCGGCTCCTCCTGACCAGGATGCTGTGCTGATCCACCGAGCAAGGACGCTGGTAGCCCAGAAGCACACCAACACCAGGAACACACAGGAGTGGGGATGAAGGTGGTCATGAAGGCAGAAGTAAGTTAAATAAGCAGGTGGCTCATACTCCTGGGGTGCCAGCTCCTGATATCTGTCACCCCTCAGTCACCTCTTACTCTAGGGAGTTCGCTATAATCATTTATTTGAGGAGGAAATGCTTGAGCCTATTTTACAAATAATACAATATGCTGGCACCAGCTAAAAGTGGAATGCGGTGGCATCACAGCACCACACAAGGATGGGCCTGGAAGGTGGTGGCAAAAGGAAATTCTCTCCATGAGGAACTTTAAGCAGTTTATCTCATTGTTCACTCAGTCAGGAAGCAGAGAGGGTCTAAGCTGAGGATATATATACTAATACATTGGCGGTGGCAACCACGGCTTTGGCTGGATGATCACGGGCTTGGGGACAAACTAAAGGATGGATAACAAGGAGATCTGGAAAAGAGGGATGTGGGGAAACTTCCAAAATGAGCCCTGAGTGTAGTGATTTCCACAAAAGAGGAGGTTCTCAATGACCCCGGGGAGAAGATGCCTGCTCTGTGGATGTGAGCCAGTCTCGTTTCCCAGCCACTCAAGAACTTGGTAGAGGGGCTCATGAACAGAGTGGCCAGGGTGACAGGGATAGGGTCAATGCATTAGCAGCAACGCGGGCATCCCCCCACTGGCTACTGCTAGGCACCCAACTTATTTTTGAAGAGGCAATCAACCCCAGCCCTGATAAGGTGCCACACCTTAGGGACCCACAACCTCACAGTAAGCTGATTCCATTAGACCTGCTTTCAAGAAACGGGCAGTGATTTTCCTTATTAGACTAAATACTTACTTTGAACTTGGATTTGGACTTATTTAGTGTCTTACTGTTGTGTATCCATACAGCACAGCTTCAAGCCAAGGAATTCATTTTTATACCTACAGATGCCTACAGGGCAGGATTTGAAAGTCTTCCCATATAATCCATCACTGAGAACCAGTTGGCCTTTTAGAAAGGTATGAAGTCCCACTTAGGACTCATTTAAGGCCACAAATGCTCAGATCCAGTCAACAAGACACAGTGCTATTTCACCGAGGGCCTGCAAGCCTGTGGTCACTCCGTGGATTTAGAGGTATTAATACCCAGAGGGGGAATGTTACAGGAATTGTTACTTTCTCTTTTATATACACTACATTTTCCAGCTTCTTTTTAATGGATGTACAATGATTTTTAAATGAGAAAAAATGTTTTTAAAAAAAGAATTTATTGTCTAATTTATTAGGTCCACTCCTTGTGATCTTACAGCTCCTACAGCTGCATAACCCAGGAGGCAGTGATGACAATGGGAATACAATAAATATTTTATAATACTTACTATTTTCCAAATACCACTACCAACTCTTTATCTGTATTAACTCACTTAATTTTTACATCAGTCTTATGAGGTATTATCAATTCAATAAGGGAATGGTGGCAGGCAGGGGTTCAGGAATTTGCCTGAGGTCACTCCTATAGGTAGTGAGTGAGTCAGGGAGCTGTGACATGAAGCCAGGGGGCTGGGCTGTGGTTTGTCTTAACTTCTCTATCATATGACCTCTCGTACCTGCCATACTTCTGATTTGACTACCATTCCATAAAAAGAGAACTGTCGCTCCAAACTTACCTGGCTAATAATGATATTTTTGACTGTGTGGCCCAACTTCCAATGCCCCAGTTCATGGCCTAGTACAGCAAGTACCTCCTCATTTTTGCATCCTTGTTTCTTAGTCTGAATCAAAGAACAAATTGAAAACAAATTATCAAGATTTTATATCTTTTGACCCAGTGAAAGCCCATCTTTGATTCTAACTTAAGGAAACAATCTGACTTTTGTGCAAAACTGTTCATTCACTTAACAAAACATTCTCTGAATCACTCCATGTTAGACACTGGGTTAAGCACTGAAGAGAGAATCACAAGACAGACATATTCTGACTTCACGAAGCTTACAGTGTAGTTCAGACTAGGAAAAAAAATGGAAAGAATATAATCTTTATCAATAGTTAAATAAATCACAGCAAAGTCAGGACAGCCATTTTATAGACCCATTAGAAATTGTTTTCAAAATTATGTTGTGACATGGGGAACGGTTCATGATGAACAGTGTCAACAGCTATGCTATAGACCTATTAGTAATGTTCTCGAAGACTGTGTTCTGACATGGGAAAATGATTTAACTAGGTGAGGAAAGCAGGAAACCAAACTAAAAACACAGTATGATTCTAATTATGAAAAAATGTGAATGTATATGTAAAAATACACAAATCTAGGAGACTGGAAGTATTCAATATATCAAAATGTCAACAGTAGCTTTTTCTCTATTGTAGAATTACAGTGATGATTAACTAGTTTATATCTTTCTTATATTCCAAATTATGCACAAATAAGCACAAATACTATGACCTCCAAAATTACACTAGACATTGCCATTTTAAAAACTGAGACTTCCAATTTAAGACAGCAGAAAGAATATTCACATCTAATTTTATTCCCACCAAAAACCCCAATAAAATTGTATATATATATGACATGTATATATCATATATATATAATATAAACCCACAAGAATGGGGAAAACAGTAGAGGTGACAACAGCAATATTTTGGATGCAGCAGAGCAGATGGAGAAGAGAGAACAGGCCTCATTTACACCAGAGTCTTCAAAGGGCTTGGGGACTAATGGTGCCGGGTATTGAGAAGCTGCGGGGGGAGGTGACTAAAATAAGAACTGGGTGAGAGCTGTTTGAGAAGGAGTTGGAGATCCAGATTCCTTTTCCAACTCCACACCAAAGGCAATTGCTCTTCCCTCATCCTGGCAGAACCCTGAAAGTTTGTTCTCTGGATAGAGCAAAAGAGGACCTTTTGTCTGGGGGTTTGCTAAGCTTGTCAATAAAAAAGGTAGTGGCTGTCAGCCATAACAACAAAATCCACCTACGGGCTATGTGTAAGACATCTCAAACACAGGCATGTTAGAACTGAAAGTAAAAGGATGAAGGAGACAGTGGTGATGACCGCACAACATTGTGAATATGCGTACACTAAGACACAACTGAATTTATATATACACTTTAAAATGGTTCAAATGGTCAATTTTATCTCAATATTTTTGAAAACGATTACATAACATCTAGTAAGCATTAACCAAAAGAAAGCTGGTAGCAGTATTAATATCAGACAAAATCAACTTAAAAGCAAAACGCATTCTTAAAGGCAGTCACAATAGAATAATAAAGGTTCAGTTTAACAAGAGGATACATTAATTCTAAATTTTTATGTACCTAATACTATTTCCTCAGAACACATTAATTCAAAATTGTCAGATTTGTAAAGAAAAGCTGACAAATCTATCATAATAGAGGATGTTAACATACCTCTCTCAATCATTGAAACATCAAGCAAATAAAATATCAGTAATATAAAGATCTGAACAAAATAATAAACAAGCTTGATATATTAGAGACATATAGCATTCTGCAACAAAAAAATGAGAAAACATATATCCTAGAAAATGAAGGCTAAAGGTTTTGAAATAAACTCCAGCTACTTAAAAGGGTGAAGTACAAAAACACAGATGAGCATGGAAGTGATTTTGCTTTACACAGTTCAGAAAAATGCAACCTAATGGGAACACAGGCAGATTTACTGGAATCTAGATAGTCTGCTTCTCTTCCTCTCCTTCACCAATTCATCATTTTTAAGGAAAATGACCACTTAAACCAAAGCTCGGCAGATGCATAAGAAAAAGGGATCAATTAAAGATATTTGCAAGATAGTATTTACATTTATTATGTCTTTTCATTCTAAATGTTAGAATATAGGTTAGAGTACATTTGGTAAAGAAAAGAATAAGATAACTAACTTAGTTCTTTCATTCAATACCTAAGAGGCACATGTGTACTGGTACCTTCAGGGTATGATCACTAAAAGGGAGTAATGAATTAATGTATCAATTAATAGACATTTATTCTAAGGGGGAAAGTTAAGAGGTACAACTGAAAATTTACATACAAAGATATTCACCGCAAGAACTTTTTTTTTTTGGCAAGAAGTTTAACAGCAAAAAATTGGTAACAGCCCATATATCCAAATAACCATAAACCATAAACATAATGCAAGAACATTTTTTTTTTTTTTGGCAAGAACATTTTTAACAGCAAAAAGTTGGTAACAACCCGTATATCCAACTAACCATAAACCATAGTTAGATATTATGGTTAGCTGGACTTAAATGATTTTGTTATTGCCCTGACCAGTGTGGCTCAGTTGGTTGGGCATCATCCTGCAAAGTGAAAGGCTGCTGGTTTGATTCCCAGTCAGGGCACATGCCTGGGTTTCGGGTTCAGTCCCGGGCTCGGATGTGGCCGAGATGGAAGAAGTAACTGATAGATGTTTCTCTCTCACACTGATGTTTCTCTCCCTCTCTTTCTCTCTCCCTTCCCCCTCTTTAAACATAAATAAAACCAAAATCTTTCAAATAAATAAATGATTTTGTAATTGATGTTTTCTAACTTTTCTATTACTTTAGTAATAAGCAAAAATATGGCTGTTTTTGTTTAACAATAATGATGATACTCATTAGTGGCTTATGCACCAGACAATGAATATTAGGTATTTTACATATAGTTCATCTCCATTTCTATAAAGCAGGTATCATCAGCCTCATTTTATATAAATTAATACAGTCTTCGGGCCTCTGTTTTTACTAGTTACCTGCTTCCCAATACAAACCATAAAATCTTTTATAAAAACAAACAGCTCTCACCCTGGCTGGTACGGTTCAGTGGATTGAGGGCCAACCTGCAAACCAAGGCAACCAAAACATCTCTCACATTGATGCTTCTCTCCCTTTCTTTCTCCCTCCCTTTCCCTCTCTCTAAAAGTAAATAAATAAAATCTTAAAGAAAAAAACAAATCAATTCTCTATTAGCGCAGGCTACAGGTTCGACATCTGGATTTAGGAAGCTATTCAGAACTGTACGGGAGTCACATTCAAAGATAAAAATGAAAAGAGTTTAAATAAGGATCACATTCCAAAAAAAGGGGACTTGCTTATTTATTGTAGAGTCTAGGCAGAACTGGATTTTCCTCTCTTCCCACACTAATTTCATATAAAAGAACAGAAATAACCACCACACATATTTACTTATCTGTAGTATTAATACTTTTCTTTTTACATAAAATTCATACACTGATTCATTTGATCCTCATAACACCAAGTTGGGCAGGATAGAAAGTATGATCTTCATTTTAGAGAGGAAGAAAAAGAAGCTGAGAAATTAAAACTGCCCTGGTCGGTGTGGCTCAGTTGGTCGAAGCGTCGTCCCATAAACTGAAAGGCTGCAAGTTCAATCCCTGGTTGGGATACATGCAAGAGGCAACTGGTTTCTCCCTCCCTTCTCCTCTTAAAAAAAGAGTCTTTTTGTTTTTTGTTTTTTTTAATTTATTGATTTGAGGGAGAGAGGAGAAGGGGGCGAAGGTGAGAAGGTGATAGGAGGAGAGAGAGAGGGAGAGGGGGGAGGGAGAGAGAGGGAGGGAGAGAGAGAGAGAGAAAGAGAGAGAGAGAGAGAACATTGATTTAGTGTTCCACTTATTTATGTATTCACTGGTTGTTTCTCGTATGTGCCCTGACTGGAGATCAAACCTGCAACACTGGCATATTGGGACAAAGCTCCAATCAACCGAGCCACCCAGCCAGGGCAAGAAAATAAAATGTCTTGCTTATTAACATCATCTTGCTAAAAAGTAGTGGGTAAAATTCAAACACACATCTTTGGAGCCTGTGCCATTTCTATGATACTTATCAGCCAGGTAGACTTTCACCTGACCCTAGCACTTGTTTGGGAGACACTTGTTTTCTTCTATAAAAGGGCAGCTTTTCTATACAGATTTTATATGGTTTTACTCTTCCTTTTCTTTAAACTGCTTATGACACAAGTTATTCAAATTATGTGTTCCATTTGTCTCCTGAAGGGTAAATAAAATTCCAGAGAATAAATTCCCTAGACTTTTTAAAAAAATATTAATAGCAAGTATAGAGATAGTCAAAATATTCATAGTAGTTATCTCTAAGAGGAATTTCAGGTAACTTTTGTGTTCTTCCTTAAACTTCTATTGACAATGAAATGATTCATCTTCGCTACATCATCCAGGCTTAAAAACCACCTTTGCAACCCCCACTGCACTCTGCAAAGGTAGTCAGCAGCATGTGCTGGATAAATGACTGTTTCCTAAACATCTGCCACAATCCGTGTACTCTCTGTGTGACTATTTACTTAGTATCCTTTTTTTCCATTTTAATTTTTTTATCCTCACCTGAGAACATTTTTTTCCCACTGCTTTTAGAGACAGAGGAAGGGGGAGAGTGAGAGAAAGAGAGAGAGACATCTATGTGAGAAAGAAACATCAACTGGCCACCTTCTCCTATGTGCTCCAACAGGGGACTGAACCCGCAACCTGGGCACTTGCCCTGATCAGAAATCGAACCCGCGACCCCTCGGTCTGTGGGACAACACTCCAACGAACTGAGCCACACCCACCAGGGCTTAGTATCTTTCTTTAAATCAATTTACTTTTTTAAACTTAGCCTTATCCTAAATGACAATATTTATGAAATCATAATATGCTAGTTTTTTCCTAATATACATTAATATATATAGCTATTCAAATTCAAAATATTGACATATTACCTAAAATCATCTCACCAGCCCTGACTGGTGTGGCACTGTCAGCTGAGCCTCATCCCACAAAGTGAAAGATTTCCGGTTTGATTCCCGATCAGGACACCTGCCTGCGTTGCAGGTTCAGTTCCCCGTTTGGGGCACGTACAAGAAGCATCTGATTGATGTTTATCTCCCACGTCGATGTTTCTCACCTTCCTTTTCTTCCTCCCTTCCCCTCTCTCTAAAAATAAAAATTAAATCTTAAAAAATGAAATAAAGTCATCTCACCAGTGGGACATACACTGGAAAACAATACAGTTAATGGGTATTGAGTCAATCTTTGACCTTCTCCTTCACTCTGTATAATAGCAATTACGAAGTACTTCAAATCCATCTTTTATTGGGACTCTTCCACTTATTCTGACCTTTCACCCTAGCGCAGGCTCTCACTGTTTCATGCCTATCTTGGATATCTTGATGCAATAGGCCCTAGAATTCTCTCTGCCTCCAATCTTTGCTCTGTCCTATATGCTGCCACCAAATTTTAACCTTCCTAAAACAAGCTTTGGCCTTTACTCAAGTCAATCTAACCCTTCCAGGCCACTGGAAACACCCACTCCATGTCTTCAGGAAGGAGTATTTCACAAACTGGTCCTCGCCTAGCTTTCTCCGTTTACAAGAATCCATTCAATCACTAGTCTCAGAATAGCCACTGCACAGCTCTCCTTTCCTCTCTATGGCTTTATTCATTGCGTGCCTTCGATGTGAAAAGGAGCATCCCCAAGTTAAAATTCTATCTAATTCAAATATCCTTTTTAAAGAACTCTGTCTGACCATTAGAGCTTACATTAATTTCTTAATTTCTGAAAGTCACACTATTCCGGCCACTTGGTATATTTATCATGTTTACCTTAAAATGTGGGCTATTTGTATACATGTCTAATCTCTTTTACTAGAGGTACTTTGTAATTTTTTTTAAAAGATTTTATTTATTTACCTTCAGAGAGAGGGGAAGGGAGGGAGAAAGAGAGGGAGAGAAACATCAATGTGTGAGAGATACATTGATCTATCAGTTGCCTCCCACATGCCCCCAACTGGGGACCTGGCCCGCAGCCCAGGCATATGTCCTGGCCAGGAATCAAACTGGTGACTTGTCGGTTCACAAGCCAGTTCTCAATCCATTGAGCTACACCAGCCAGGGCTCTCTATAAATTAATTAATTAATTAATTAATTAATATTTGGGGAGAGGGGGAGGGAGAGAGAAATATCAATCAGTTGCCTCCTGCACACACTCCAAAGACTGAACCCACGACCTAGGCATATGCTGTGACCAGGAATCGAACCCACCACCCTTTGGTTTACAGCATGATGCTCCAACCAGCTGAGCCACAGGGGCCACAGCTACTATAGGTTATGTCTAATGTATCTTCATCTTGTAATTTATACATAGATGTTAAAATATTTGCAGTTATTGATGAAATAAAGCAGGCTCTTCAAGAACCCAGGAAAATAACTCAAACTCCATTCAACATGCTTCAAAGGACTGCCCAATCTTTTTAAAAATTTAAGCCAAAGATTACTGTTCTCACAGATAGTAAAGGTCAGTAATTTTATTATATTGCTTAAAATTAGTAAACCACTATCTAATGTCCAGGTTTGGCTATAATGTAATCCACCTTGTATGTAGATACCTCTTAAGTAGGTTGCTTTGCTGAACTTGTATGATTCCTCAGTGTTATCACTGTGTTACCCTTTCTGGGCTCCAGTTTTTCTATCTAGAAAATGACCTTAAGATCTCTTCCTGGCTTAAAATCCTATGACTCTTGGTCAGACCAAACTGGCTTATTGCAATATCATAAAAAACCCGCTTAAAAAGTAAATAAAAAATTAAAGGAGTTAAGCCACTTCCAATGCTATCTCATCTCTTCTGACTTGTTCCATCTACCTATCTGTAACAGACTAGGCAATTTACTAGACCATCTTTTTTGGACAAAATAGATGCTCAAATAATAATAGTTATTTTCTGGTACTTAGAATATATAAAGTGAACTACAAGGTATTTCAAAATACGGGGGGGGCAAAAGTAGGTTCACAGTTATTTGTACAGAAAATAATACAATAATTTAAATAAAAAATAATACAAGAAGAAACTGTTTTGCGCACTCAAAACTGTAAACCTACTTTTGCTCCACCCTACATTATTTCACTTAATCTTCACGGCCCTAGTGTTTCTCAGCTCAGAGTGACCTTGCCCCACAAGCAGCTACCCCCACTGCTTCAATACCTGGCAATGTCTAGAGACATTTTTGGTAATCACAGCTGTTGGGATGACAAGGGAGTGGCGGGGATGTTTACACTGGCATCTAGTGGGCAGAGGCCTGAGATGCTGCTAAACAACCTGTCATGCATATGCCATCCTCCCACAACAAAAAATTACATGGCCCAGATGTCAACAGTGTTGATGTAAAAAACCCACTGGCTTCAACTTTTAGTTAAGAAGCCAACAACTGAGCCCTGACCAGTGTGGCTCAGCTGGTTGGGTGTCACCCCGCAAAGTGAAAGATCACTGGTTTGATTCCCAGTCAGAGCACATGCCTGAGTTGCAGGTTTGTTCCTGGTCAGGACCCGTGCGAGAAACAACCGATCACTGTTTCTCTCACATTGACGTTTCTCTCCCTCCCTTCCCCTGTCTCTAAAAATACATAAATAAAATCTTTAAAAAATAAAAAAGAAACCAGTGATTTAGAGAGCTTAACTTACTTGCCCAGCATTACACAGATCCCAAATCGTCTCTGAACGACATCAAAGCCAAGAGCACATCACACATACAACCAAGAGCACATCATACATACAAATACTGGTGAGAGTTTCTGATTACATTTGTGTTGTTTCTTATCATTGTCTCCTTCCCTCCATTTAGTCTTGGTACTTTAGATTTGGCTAATCAGCATCAGCTGACATCCAGGAAAGGCTCCAGAAAAAGTTTTCTCAGACTTTAAGGTCAGATTTAAGAAATGTCTTTTCTGGTGTTCTCACTGCAACCAGTATACATGTCTTCACTGTGGCAATTACCATATTATACTGTGACTGTTGTATAAGGTCCTTGAGAGCAAGGGTTTGCCCCTTTAATTTTGTATTCCTAGTGCCAATCTAAGTATCTCAGCACAGAGTATATGTTTCATAAATATTTGTTAAACAAACAAAAAAAACCTGACCAAATTATATAATGTATCCAAGGACACACAGCTACTAAATGACAGAACCAGGATTCAAGTCCAAGTCTCTTCATTGCCAGAGTCTATAATTATTGTCTCAATGAAGCTACACATTCGTGTTTAACTCCTCTTTATCGTGCTGTGGGATTTCTTTGATCATAATCATGTAAGGAATATATATAAAGTCCCTGTTTTAAAGCTTATAATCATAAGAATTTACCTGTCTACGCTTCCAATTTTAATGTGTACATTCTGCAAAGCTTGCAAGATAGTTAGCGTGTAATAATAGTGAGGACCTCTCCCAAACATCAGAATTATAAAGGGGCCATGTGTTGTATTTGATAGTCTCCTTGACTTCAACACTCACAAAGGAACTGATGTTATTTTGAGTTGTCACAAGAAATAAACCAGAGTCTCTTAGGAAAAGAAGAACTCACTTTAGCTTTTATTTCTTCACTGTCCCCTTCTCCATCATTGCGGGGTTCCATGCCAGACTCCTCCTGGATGTCTTTGTTTAGTACAGAATACTCCTCTAGTAGAGTGTCAAACAAAACTATTCGCTTGTTCTTGAAGAAGCCATAAAAATAAGCATTGCTGTGGGAAGAGCGTTTAGACCCTAAGGAAAAGACAGTTCAAAGCATGCAAAATAATTAAAAAGTCTGGGGTCCTTGGAAAGACTCCTAGAAATTGAATTACTGGAAAGGACATTAACATTTGCAAATTGCTTAATACCTGAAGAAACCTGTTCCAACAGAAATCCCCACCGGCAGAGGGGAGCGTCCGTTTACCTGTAGTCTTGCCAGCACAGACCTCTGCCGGCAGAGCTGGACAGCAGTAAGCAAACAGGGAAAGCTGAAATACCTGGCTGCAGCGAAACGGTTAAATTACGGCAAAGCTCTGAAATGAAATTTTAAGCAGTCTCCCAAAATTATAATTTTGAAGCATTAACAAGATAGGAAAAGCTCACCTACATATTCAGGATATAAAGCTTTATGTATATACGGTTCCATTATTATCATGGAAAAAAATGTGCATGTAAACAGAAAAGCATAAACAAAAGCCTATTAAGAAATGTTATCAAAATATTGAAGTGTTAAAAAAAATACTGAAGTGGCTTCTAGAACTATGGATTTTTGTTCCCTCCTTTATTTTGTCTCTTTTCCAGGCTTTTAAAGTAAGTAAACATACTTCTATACTCAGAAAATAATTAAAGCTACTTTTTAAAAGACTGAAAAAAAATCTAAATTTTTAACAGTGGCTAACAGTAGCTGAACTATGGTTGCTTTTTATTTTCTTCTTTATATATTTTTTTTATTTTCTAAATATTCTATAATGTGCAGCGAACTTAGTAGTTAAAAGCAGACTTTGGGTTCAAATCTTGGCTCTCCCATGTATTAGCTGTGTAAATGGAAGAAACTTTCTCAATTTCTTTACGTTTTACTTGCCTGTTTATGATGTAACCTAATATCTACCTCACTGGATTGGAATGAGGATTACATGAGAAATTCTAAGTAAATCAATTAGTAGCCTGATGCATATAAACTACTACTACTTAAATGCTTTTTTAAAAGAATAAATTATGAAACATTTGTTTCTCTTGAGAATGAGATCTCTCACGGTAAATGTGAATTTTGTATTTACTCATATTTCTAATGTAAAGTATGTTTAACTAGTGTATTTAGAATACAGTATATTTTATATACATAGCAGTATATTTAGAATACAGTAAGCTTTTGATAAATAGTGGTATTTATTTACTTATTTTTTTTTAGTTTTTGTTTAATTGTCTGGATGTTAAGAGCCAAATGTGGTCCAACTTTAGGACCTTAGGATTTGGGAAGCTGCAAGTCATTCTGAGGTCTTTCGCTTCTTTCTCATTTCTGTCTTCTCTAATTCTGATTTTTTTTTAAATTTTAAAATATTCCCTAGAAGCTGCTTGAACTTATTTATGGAAGTAGGTAGATTGCATGCATATAAATAAAATAAAGTTAACATCTTAATATCTCCCACTGATCCAAGTATCTCAAAGTGTGGCCCAAGGAACACTTATACCAAAATAAGCTCGGGGTGCTTGTCAGATGTAGATACTAGAAACACCTACAAGATCAGAATCTCTGGGAATGGGGCCCAGGAATCTGCTTCTTAACAAACTCTCCAGGGAATTCTTATATAGTACTCGCTAAAGTTTAAAAATTCCTGCACAAGGCCATAAGTGTTTTGTATCCCTGTGCCTGGCGTGTAGGATATATTCGATAATGCTTGTTTACTGAATGGATTAATGATACCACTTGAGGTATGAAATAATGTATTTGAGAATTCTGTGAATGAAAATGTTCTATGGAAATGTAAGGCACAGCCATCTGTCATTTTTGTTTATGACGTTTGATCTTTATCAACATCTCAGCAGACCACTCTCTCCTTGAAACACTATCTTTTCCAATCTTAAAGAAAACAGCATTTTCTCCTGTTTTTCTTCCTACAATGGTCTGTCCTTCTCAGTTTCTAATGCTGGCTCCCGCTCTCCTGCTGACTCTGCCCCAAGCCTCGTTCTCTTAGGTTTCATTGGCAAAAATGTTTTCCTATACAGTTGGATCCCTTTTCATTTTGATGCTTCCTTTTGCCATGCATAAGCTATTTAATTTGATGTAGTCCTATTTGTTTATTTTTCCCTTACTTCCCTTGCCCTAAGAGATATACTGGTGAAAATATTCCTGTATGAGATACTGAAATTTTACTGCCTGTTTTACTCTGCAACTCTTATGGTGTCATGACTTACATTTAAGTCTTTTATCCACCTTGAGTTTATTCTGGTGTATGGTGTAAGCTGGTGGTGTAGTTTCATATTTTTGCATGTGCCTGTCCAGGTCTCCCAAGACCATTTATTGAAGAGGCTATTTTTACTCCATTTAATGTTCCTGCCCCCTTGACCACAGAGACATGGGTTTATTTCATTTTTGGTTCCATATAAATTTGTTAAATATTTGTTCTAGATCTGTGAAATATAACATTGGTATTTTAACAGGGATTGCACCAAATCTATAGATTGTTTTGGGTAGTATGGACATTTTAATGACATTAATTCTTCCAGTCCATGAACATGGTATATGCTTCCATTTATTTGTATCTTCCTTAATTTCTTTCTTCTGTGTTCTGTGGTTCTCCGAGTACAGGTCTTTTATCTCCTTGGTTAAATTTATTCCTAGGTACTTTATTTTTCTTGTTGCTATAGTAAATGGGTTTTTTCCCCCTCGTTTCTGTTTCTGATATTTCATTGTTGGTGTACAAAAATGTCTTCAATTTCTGAATATTGACTTTGTATCCCTCTATTTTGTCAAATTCACTTAGTAGGTTGGGTAGTTTTTTTGGTGGAGACTAAAGGGTTTTCTGTGTACACTATCATGTCATCTGCAAATAATGACAGTGTTACTTTCTCCTTTCCAATCTGGATGCCTTTTATTTCTTTCTCTTGTCTGATTACTGTGGCTAGAACTTCCAATACTATGTTGAACAAAAGCGGCTAGAACTTCCAATACTATGTTGAACAAAAGTGGTAAAAGCAGACACCCTTGTCTTTTTCCTAATCTTAAGAGAAGAGCTTTTAGTTTTTGCCTGTTGAATGTAATATTGGCTGTAGGTTTCTCATACATGGCCTTCATTATGCTAAGGTATGTTCCCTCTATTCCTGTTATCATAAACAGTTGCTGTACTTTATCAAATGCTTTTTCATGTGATTTTTACTTTTGCTATCATGCTATTGATATGACTATATGATTTTTGTCTTTCATTTTATGTGATTTATTGATTTGCAAATATTGTACCACCCTTGCATCCCTGGGATGAATCCCACTTTATCATGGTGTATGATCTTTTTAATGTATTGCTGGATCCAGGTTGCTAATATTTTGTTGAGGACTTTAGTATTTGTTTATCAGAGATACTGGCCTATAGTTTACTTATTTTGTTGTGTTTTTACCTGGCTTTGGAATTACGATAATACTGGTCTCATAAAAAGTTTGGGAGCTTTCCCTCTTCCTGAATTTTTTGGAATAGTTTGAGAAGGATAGGGGTTAGCTCTTCTTTAAATGTTTGGTAAAATTTGCCTGTAAAGTCATCCGGTCCAGGGCTCTTGTATGCCAGGAGTTTTTTGATTACTGCTTCAGTTTCATTTGTTGTTATCAGTCTTTTCAGGCTTTCTGCTTCTTCTTGATTCAGTTTGGGAAGCTTATATGTTTCTAGAAATTTGTCCATTTTGTCCAGGTTATCCGATTTCTTGGCATATAGTTGTTCATAGTAATTTCTTACAATCCTTTGTATTTCTGTGGTGCTGGTTGTAACCTCTCCACTTTCATTTCTGATTTTATTTATTTGGGTCCTCTTGTTGTTTATATTCTTATTTGTGTTCTTTACCCTGCCCAGCTCCTTTCAGAGAGCTCATACCATGTAAGTCTTGCGAGAGACCGCTTGTCATTTGAGAACTCTAAAATACCAGGTATTTGCTTCCCTAGCATTCTGGCAGCTAGCCCGTGCCCTGGCTCAGCCAATCAAAAGTACCCACTAAGGACTCTGAATAGTTGGCTAATTAGCAAAGAAGCAGGGTAGTGAGGAACTAATCATGTAGGTGCTAGTGGCAGGGATGCCAGGGGTGCAAACTGCTGAATGCAACAGTAGGAGGCAACAGCAGTGTCCTCCCAGACTGGTTTTGCAAGAAAATTCTGAGTTCCCCGTCTCCCTATGGAACAGCCCATTTCCCAAGCTTGGTAAACTTAACTTTACCAGTGATTCTGGAAGCTGTCAAATATTATTTCAATAAGCAATTTTTTTCTGCTTAAGTCGACCACAGTTGGTTTCTACCGCCTGTTTGCAACTATTACTTAAAAACTCTTCATTCAATGTTCAATAGGTATCTCAATATGCAACACATCCAACTTACATTTCACATAACCCTGCTGTCTTCCAGTTTTTTTTCCAATCTCAGTAAGCTACCGTTTATCCAACTGCCCAGGCTAAAAATCTAGGTCATTATCCTTGATGTCTCCCTTCCCCCCTATTCCTTTCCATGTAATAATCTATTAGCCAAGTCCACCAACTCTTCCTCTAAACCATCTTCCCACTTCTGCCCATCAATCGCTGCTGCCCTAGTCTAAGCTACCACTGTCCCCTACCTGGATTACTACAGCAACCTCCTAACTGCCCTCCCTGCTTCTACCCTTGCTGCCACTACAATCTATTTTCCATAGAGCAAACCAAGGTATTTTAAAAACACAAACCAGACCACGTCACTTTGCTGCTTAAAACCTTCAATGGTTTTTCCCCCAAACTGAAAGTCCAAGCTCCTTCCCTGATTTATAGAAGCCTTCGTGGTCTGGCTCTTGCCTGTGTCTCAGAGTTAATGTCCTAATAACTCCCCTGCTATGTGGCAGCCACACTGCACTTCTTTCTGTTTCTTGGTGACTGAAAGCTCTGGAAGGTCTTTCTATTGATCTCAGCATACATGGCTCCTTCCTTTAGGTCTCATCGTAAATTCCTTTGCACAGAGAGCTCTTGCCTGATGACCCACCCTAAAGTATCTACTCAGTAATTCTTCATCACATCACACTAGTTTAATTCTCTGCACAGCACCTGCTATATGATATTTTCTGTGAGCAGGAATCTTGGTTTCTCGCCACAATATTTCTATTAAATTACAAATCTGTAATGTGTGTTGTTATTGTTAGTAACAACATTCATTCATTCATTCAAAATATTTTTAGGACTATTAACATTATTAACAATAAAAGTATACATTACCAGTGAGTAAACTTCTGTTTAGCAAAGTTGCCCAAAGTTGTAGAGGTAACTGTGATAGAGCTAGGATTCAAACCCAAGACTATTAACTCCACAACCTGATCTCTAAAATTCTAGTCCTCCACCTACTCAAATCTTGATTTTCTGTAAGGTCCCAGCTTATATTATAACCATACATAAAGCCTTGCCTGACATCTAAAATCATAGGGCACTGATGGTATATATTACACATCTATCAAGTACCTCCGTTGTCATATCATTAGCTGTCACTTCAATGTTATCTCATTATAACTCAAGTGATCAGCAAATTAGGTTGCCTGTTCAGTAAAAGAGCCTCAGAAACTGTTGTACTGATTAGTGTGTTACTAGTTTAATATTAACTAAAAGAGCAGTGATCTCAGAGGCTAAAGTAATATCACTCTCCTAACATTTCCCCATAGAAATGTTCCAATTGTACCTTTAGTTTGGTTGTATAATCTTGGAAGCTACCCAATGTCTAAGATTTCTATATTCTCCTAGCTGCTGTTAATTCATTCTTTCCAGTTATGACCGTCTCTGTTCTCCCCTGGCCCCACAACTACATACATCTCAGTTTCTACTCCTTCATCCAATTGGTGATTTTTTAGTTTAGAGAGGGATGGGAAAACTATGGCTTGCAGGCCCAATCCAATCTGCCATTTATTTTTATAAATAAAGTTTTATTAGAACCCAGCCATGCTCATTTGTTTATGTATTACCTATGACTGCTTTTATACTATAATGACGGAGTCAAATGGCTGTGACAAAGAATACGTGGCCTGCAAAGCCTAAAATATTTACTATGTATGCCTTTACAGAAAATGTTTGCCAAAACCATGGTTTAGAGGAAGCAAAACTGAAACCTAGAGGGATGAAGTGATTTGTCCAAGATTCCACAGCTGGTACATAGCAGAGGAAGAACCAGCCTCATTCACTTACATGGACTTTAGTTTATAGATTCTGAAAGTCATGGTACCACACAATAGTTTGACTGTACATCTTGGTAAGCCTCTTTGCGACTTTAGAAGTCTTACATAAGCTAACAGACAGCTTACTTTTACCCAATGGTAGTACAGTTTTTGGTAATCTGCAGGTGAAATCAGAGTCCTCCAGGACACGGGAAGTTTTGTTGAGGAAGACAAAGCCAATAACAATGGTTTTGTTGAGGAGCCCCCAACCTAGTGCTAAGTGTAATCTGACAATGCAAGAGTCCAGCTTAATTACTAGGAGCCAGGCACGTAACAGAAGTACATAAATCAGTCTAATATACCTGCTGTAACAGGGAGTGATAATGGCTTTGGTCCAAAATTAAAAACAATACTGAAAAGCTGACCAAACATAGCTTCAGGCAAGAGTAGGATTTGATATCAGGCCACCAGTTTCTATCCATGAACTATGTCATCAATTCCTATCAATCTTAAAAAGCCAAAATATAAAATCCTAACTTTTAGATAACAAAATTTTAAAAAACTGATTTATTGATTGATTAAAGTTTTAAGAATGAAGTACTCAAACATCAAATGAAATCTTACCCCCAGTAGCCTTACCTTCAACAACATACACCTTAGTCAAAGGGAAGTCAATACTCTTTGCCATTACTTCAATTTCTTGTTTAAGCTTTCCCTCAGGGAGAGGTGTGAATTTGTCAAATAAAGGGGCAATATAATCAGCATAGATTGTGACAAGCACCTGAAAAGTAAATGTCAGAACAAACTATGAATATGTTCTTTAAAAAAAACTAACTACTCATTATACAAATTCAATTACATTAAAACGGCTATGTTATCCTAGCCTTGAGAACAGGGACCTTATCTTATCTGCTCTGATATTCCCAGCTCCACATTGTACTTGATATTACGTGCTCAATCTGTTTGATGAATCAAATCAAAATGAGTAGTCTCTAGGTGATAATAACTGAAAAGTCAAATGGTCCATTCAAAACTATCTTGGGGATTTCTGACCCTTCAAAAGCCCATAACAACTTGGAATTCTGCCCTTCAAAGTAATCGTGATAGACCTGAAGTCTTTGCTAAAAAAATAATTACTAGAACTTGACTGTGTGCTGTTATTTGGTTGGTCTGCTAAAACAATTACCTGCAGGTCACAACTTTGGTTGAAACAGCACTCCCTTAAGCATTTTCAAAGCATTTCTTCTGCTCTTCCCTCTTGCTTCAGTTTGCCATACGACAGATATTTATAAATCCAACTACTGCCCATTTTCCGACTTGATCACACCAGTGGGAAGTGAAATAATGAGCATCACAGTAATTCAGGCTAAAATAAACCTCCTCATCAGTGGAGTTACAAGACGATAGATGATATTGTCTAGGAGCTGTCCACAGGCAATTTTGATTATATTGTGGTGTTTGTGTTGTGAAACAGTTTAGAATATGGGAAGAAGAGGAAAGAAAATGTGAGGACGGGAAAATGAAGGGGGAATGAGAGAAAAAAGGAGTGAGAAGGAAGAGAGGAGAGGAGAGGTGACAGTGGGGGAGAAAAGAAGATAGGAGGAATAAGGATAGAGAAGGGACAAGGGAGAGAGGGAAAAAGGAGTTAGGAGGAAGGAAAAAGCAGGGGAAGAAGGGCAAAGAAAACCCAGGTAAGTTTATACTTTTTTCTTCTTGTCCCTCTTCAGTCTATTTTCTTCAAAACAGCCATGATTTTCAGGCAATTGAGTTGAGTCAAGAGTCATTACATTATCAAACCATGTCATCCATTCGGGTGGCAACTCATAAATGTATAGCCCAAAACTGCCTGACAACTGGATCATTACAAGTAACAACTAGCCTCTAGGATCTGTAATAGTCAACACAAGGAGAAAAATCTATGTCAGAGTCAATTCTCCTATTTTTATAACCAAAAACAGAAACCAACAGGGGAATTTATGAGCACCTATTTATATTTCATCTGCTTCTTAAGGACTGTTTACATTCTAATGAAGTCTAAACCACACTTATCACACCAAGGAACTCTGTAAAAGAAAATGAAACAAAAATTTTACTCACCAGAGAAACAACTAATGTGAACAGCCAGGCATAAATAAAAAAATAATCACCCCCAATTTTAATAATGTAAAGCAGAAGTGAAGACACAGGCAATAAAATGCACTGAGTCACAATAAATTTTTTGATTGCATCTTTCATGAAGAATCCCAAAGTCTGAAAAAAGAAAACATCATCACGAGAAACTGAGAAACTGCTTTTTCAATAACTACTATATTTTGCCATGTGTAATGTGCACTTTTTTGCCCAAATTTTTGAGGGAAAAATAAGGATGTGCATTATACATGGGTAGTACCTGAAATACCTTTTTTCTGTTCTTGTGTTTTGTAATTATTTGTTACATCAAATTTCTTGTACCATAATATGTTCAGAAATAAATGCTAAAATTCCTTTATAATACAAAAAACAAGTATCTAAATAAAAATAAATAAATAAATGAGCAAAAAAATTAAAACAAAAGGTTTTTTTCCTGAAAGTTTGGGCCCAAAATGGGGACGCACATTATACATGGGAGCATATTATACGTAGCAAAATACGGTCATAAATGAATACAACAGATACATTATTAAAACAATTTAAAATATTACCCTGGCTGGTATAGCTCAGTAGATTGAGTGTCGGCCTGCGAACCAAAGGGTCGCCGGTTCGATTCCCCAGTCAGGGCACATGCCTGGGTTGTGGGCCAGGTCCCCAATAAGGGACGCGCAAGAGGCAACCACACATTGATGTTTCTCTCTGTCTCTTCCTCCCTCCCTTCCCCTCTGTCTAAAAATAAAATAAATAAAATCTTTTCTAAAAAAAATTAAAAGGCAGTGAGACTATATTACATGACACTACGTAAACTAAGACAATAAGTAAATGTCTTGCACTTTACGATTTAAAATAAACTCATTTAAATGTGATTAGCTGAAAAACACTAGACATTAATGCTAGAAGAGTTTACAGCAAGACTTAAAACTACGACCTTTACCATATGCAGTTCTTTTTTTCTCAGTTGATTCACACTCTAAAACAGTAAATTATGTTTCAACTATTAGTAGCGGAAGACAAGAGCACGAAAAGGTCTTCATATTTAAAAGTGAACATTTGTATTCTCTATCATACCTGTTGATTGAAACCATGTTTTTCTTCTATCACAAAAGTATTATAAAGACTCCATGGCAAACCGGTCAATGCGCTGAAAAGTGTGGCCATCAGCAGAAACACCAAGGACTGAGTGATCTAAATCCAAGGAGGAAAAAATAATGGCAGTTTTTATAGTGTAATATTAATTCATTCTTAAAATGAATTATTGGTGAACAAACCTAGGAGTAATTGCTGAGCCCTTACTAGATCTCAAGAAATATGCTTGTTCCTAAAGGTAATACAAGGTCTGAGACATCACCTATACCCTCCGAGTTTACTTGCTAGGGAAGGAGGTATTAAAACAAGTCCTCTTCTATTACACAGGACGTGTATGGAAGTTACCTGAAGTCATACAGACAGTTAAAAGATTTGAAGATCCAGACATTTGCTCATCTATAGTCTTCTGAAACATCCCCCACTCTACCTAGTTTATCAACATAGTTTAATAATCAATATAGAAAATGACTGTTCTGTGATCTTTAAAATTTTGGGTATCTCCTACTGTCAGTTCTAAATATGTAAGGATATGGAAAACTAATAAAATGAATATTCATTTAGTACATTGTAATTTAAATCATTAGAAACATTAAGAACTAGTGTTTATTTCTTTGTAAAACAACTTAAAAGCCATTTTGAAAATGCTCGCCTTCTCAAAGTTTACATCAGCTTCGAACATTTCACCCTTTGAGCTCTCAATGTTATAAAATCTCTCTGAGGTCCGTTAAGGTGAGAGTTTTTGCCAGTAACACTGCCTCTGGGACATCTTTATCCTTTTTTGTCAAAACCTCTTTCCTCATTTATACCAATAAGATCACCTTCTCTAAGTTCCTCTGGCTGCGCATCTAACTCTCTAAGGGAAGCGGGGTCAGCATTCCCAGGAACAGCTATTTCATCTATAACTTCACGCACGTTAGATTTGAATTTCACTTTGGTGTTACCATTTTCTATTTCTTAGCTATACTTTCATCTTTGTTGGCCAATTATCTTTCAATTATCCATTTTTGTAAAATGCCATGTGGATGTGTAGCTGGGAGACCAGGAGGCAATAGGATGTGCACTTTGAATAACTGATTAACAGGTTGACCACTCACTGACACACTTTGAAAAAAGTGAGGTGATTAGTCACTGACGACTATGAGCATCTGGTTTTTGCAAGTGATCTGTGGACCAAAGAGCTAGCAGGGAAGTTTGTACTTTGTGCAATTCCTCACATAATATAATATGGTAACTGATATTTGAATCATGTTTTTAAGGGATTGGTGTTATTTAACTAAACGGTGGTGACTGAAGTTTGTGTAATCCAGAACTGTGCAAAGGAAGGACAGCCAATACAACATAGACATTAAAGAAAACAAAGACCTATATATACAGACAGGGAGAGATCTCTAAAACATTGTTAAGTGCAAAATAATATCTCAGAATGTTATATAAAATGTGTCCATTAAGGTAAGAAATATTTTTAATGTGTATATGTATATAAATTATGTTCATTCATTCAACAAATATTTATGGAATACCTACTCTGTGACTGTCATTGCTCTAGCACTAGTGACATAGCAGTGAAGGATACGTATATATAAGGTGTCTGTCCCCATAGAGCTTAAAATTCCTGTCAGGGAGATAAAAAGAAAACAAATAAACAAGATAGCTGCAGATAGTGGTAAGTGCGAAGAGTGACAGGTAAATTCTATTTTAGATGCAGTGGTCAGGGAAA
Organism: Mormoops blainvillei; assembly: GCA_004026545.1. Taxonomy (NCBI): domain Eukaryota; kingdom Metazoa; phylum Chordata; class Mammalia; order Chiroptera; family Mormoopidae; genus Mormoops; species Mormoops blainvillei. The sequence continues at coordinate 128,790 of PVJD01003302.1, read as the reverse complement.
GCCTCTCTGAGAAAGTGACATTTAAGGTGAGAACTGAAAAAGGAGCCAGTTGTGACATTACGTAAAACCACCTTAAATCCTTTTTGAAACGATGTCGAGAAAATGTAAGTAAACCGCAGCACCACATATAACAGGTCAGGAGCAAGAGTCTGTGAAGACAGAGACATCACAGGAAAAGGGGTCATAAAAGAATCTGGCTCCTTCAGAAATAGGTATACAGAAATAGGACATCAGATGAGAGCAATTAAAGCACAAGGTACCTACACATGTAGAAGAGATCCATCATTTCCAAAAGGAATCAGGAAGGAGGGAACAGACTTGAAAAGTCAGGAAGCAATGTCCCAACACCCATTACAGCTGGGACGTCTCAGGTTCAAGGCTCTGCCTTAAACTGGAGTTCCTGGAAGAGTGGGTAGTCAAGCCAAGCAGCTCAATGGAGACGGTAAGAGGCACACACTCTGTCTCTGTCTGAAGTGTCTGCTAAGTTGTGTGGCACAGGGGCCCTGCTTAGTGTGGGTTCAACGAAATTTCTGCTTTCCCATTCACTGCAGAGAGCTGTTCCGAGCAGCGGCTGCCTAACCGGAGACTGTACTACCCAGTTCCCTTGTGTCTGAGACTAAACAACTGGTTCACCCACAAAATGTGCACACAAAGGACAGGTATCGCTTTAGAGCCAAGGAAGCTGAGAGGAGGGTGTACATACCTCATATTCTGGTCCAAAGCCAGCATAGCCACAGAACCGTCCAGAAAGTCTCCAGAGATAAGGGATTCCTCCAAAGAGAAGAATAAGCTATAAAACAAAGCATACTTTGCTCACATTTGAGCAGAACTAGAAACTATCATGTTATAAACACAAAAGGACTTATCTCATTTAGGATAAAATATGCATTTCGATGAATATAAGCCAAGTGAGATATTAAATTTAGACTGTGAAAAGGTTTTTGCCTATACAGTTTTTTTAGGCCCTTTTATTTTATTTTATTTTATTTTTTGGTATATTTTATCGAGTATGCCATTACAGTTGTCCCATTTTCCCCCCTATAGCCCTCCACCATGCACCCCATTTCATCATCCCCACACCTCTTAGTCCATGTCCATGGGCACATATACATTTTATATGGATGAATTGTATGACATGTAAATTACATATCTCAATAAAGCTGTTTAAAAACGGCTTTTGCCAAAAGATCACAACAAAGGATTTTTAAAAAATCTACATGCTGCTTGCTACAAGAATTTGGCTTCATGGGCTCAAATTTTCCACTCCACCAAAAGATAGGGCCCAGGTCCCCTGTCTAATCATGTTTGCTAAAAATATTGCAGCCTGAATACAGACAAACTTCCCCTGATGTTGCTGGACCACAACAAAGGATTTTTCAGTCCGGAAACAAGCTGAGCAACTTGTCCAAAATCCCACAGCTCATGAGTGACAGAAATGGAATCTGAACCCAGCTTTATGCCTCCATAACTGGCTTTTCCTAACAGGAAATAACCTCTTCAGTCAGGGCCAAGTATTAGTATTGGTATAAGTGAAGGGTCGTGTCCACTTAACAAGTTGGGACGGAATGGGCTACCTGTGCCTTCTCCAGGTAAGGAAAAGGTGAACCCTGAGGTAGAAGTCAGGGTTTCAGAGAAGCAGGCCTCTTTCTCAGCACACCCTTTGTCTTAGACAGATAAAGTGAACAAAGATATTCACCAAATCACCTGGACGTTCAAATGAAGAAGCAGCTCTTAAAATTTGAAAATACATGTTGAAGAAATACGGTTTCTCACAACAGCTCCTATTTGTAGAATTCATTTTGTTAAGGGGAATCGATTCATTGTTCCCTTCTATGGAGCCTCGGGAACACAATGATCATACTTCTTGGTTAGAAGTACAATTTTCCACCAGTTCAGTCATGGTATCTTGTGCTTTGGGAGTTTGGGGCACTATAATATTGTTCATGGGTATCCTCCCAATCTACTTTGCATTTTTATATATGAATCCATAAATAATATAGTGGTTTGTTTATATATGCTTTTTAAGAATGTATATAAATTGTATTACATTGTACAACTTACTTTTTACATTCTACATTTTTTAGATCTATCCTTGGTGGGTTTTAACTTTATGCAGTATTATCAGCTTGTGCTCTAAAGTATTTACACCAAATTACACTCCCATCAGCAGTATCCAAGTGTTCCTGTTTCCCCACAATCTCACTCACACTTGATGTTACCATCTTTTTAGATTTTTACCAGTAAGCTGCGTTGGTTTAATAGTGTGTGTCTCAAATATGCTCTCTGGACAGTAGTATCTGCATCACCCAGGAATGTGTTAGAAATGCAAATTCTCAGGCTCCATCCCAGAACTACTGAATCAGAAACTAGAAATGGGGCATAGCATTCTCCAGAAAAATCTGATGTACGCCAAAATTTGAAAATCACTATTTTAATAAATTGCTTTTAAAGGCTGCCTTAGCTCTAGGTCCAGCTATTTCCAGTTTACTACAATTAACTCAATCGCGGACGTACACCCTGTTTTCCCAAAAGACACGTTCTGGCATCAATGCATGGTATGTACTCTAAGCGCTGAACTAACCGGCTTGGGATGGCATCTCTTTCATCCTATTCTCAATACTAATAATACAGAATTAAGGGTTTATAGTTCTTTTTGTGAAGGGCTGAAACACGTAAAATTCCAGCTTTTAAGTAAGTATCAAAGGGCAGCTTTAATGTGAACTCGGAAATCATCTATGAATGCATCTGGATACTGCTGTTGCAACCCTGTCTAGTATGCTCTGGGGAGCAAAAAACAAATCACAGTGAACAGTCAACTTCCTCTGTGTTGATCATCTCACTGAGCATGCTCCTGGGGATGTTCTAAAAAGAACTAACGATTTCAGCAAAAACCAGTCCAGTGCTTTTATATATATTATTCACTGAGGCCCTGAAAAGCAGTCAGGGCAAGAGCACAGTCATCTCTATTTTACAGATGAGGCAACTGAAACTCTGGAAGATTAAAGTAATTTTCCCAGAGAAACCCAATGACTAAGTAATTGCTGTATTAATCACTGTCCTAGGTGCTTCATTTACATTATGTTACTCAGTCCTTGCCATAACCGTATGCAATATGGTTCAATATCTACACTTCTCATCTGAAAGAGGAGAAAAATGAGGCTCAAAGAGGCTATACTACTCACCCAGAAATATGCAGAGACGCAAAAAGCCACAATTTGGACTTTTCTGCCCTGCCCCACTCTACTCCCCAGCCATTCTATTCTTGAGGGAATATCTATGAGATGTCAGGAAAGTCGGTCTCAGAGAGGCTGGGCATTTTCTCTCTGGGTGCGCTGTCACATTTGTGTGAACAGTGGCACCTGCGGTCACACAAGGACTCTGCTTTTGCTCCCCCAGGCAGAAAGTATCAAGACAAAAAAATAAAAAGTCTAAATTAATCTTTGTTCTTGTTCTTTGTGACCAAAGCATATAAGCCTATTGATTTTAATCAACACAAAGCAGGAATTAATGAACTTATTTTCAAACAGAGCAGGACTTCAAAGTAACACAAAATGCTTCCTCATCTGATGGTAAATGTAGCTACTAATTCCCCAAGGGTAACTTTAGCACATTCATGTTGCAGTCCTTAGAGTTTAAAGAATGGTTTTTTCAATGTAATTTTAAAGATTCAGAAGAGCGGAGTTTGGAACCCAGTTCTCCCATTTATTAGAGTCACCTGGTCATTAAATGGACAAGCCATTTAATTTCTCTGAGCCTTCGCTTTCTCACCCATAAAAAGGGAACAATAATGCCTATATTTTCTACCTCAGAGCACTGTTGTAAACATCAAACAATACAATAAAGACAATATATGAAGTGAAAATCGCTACTCACACAACTATTATAATGATGACTATTACTGTTCCCAGTTTTCGCCCATCAGTTCTGCTTCTAGTTTGAGCCACAGTAGATTAAAAAAGCTCTTAGTCTACGCACATACGCTCCCCACCGCTATCACCTCCTAGAACAAACGGAACCATTCCTGTGGTCACCAACCCTAACAGCCAAGCTGTTGCCCTTCTCTCCTGGAACTGTTTTACTAATGACAACAAGGAGGCTGAAAAGTTTTTTCCTGTCATTTTATAATGGTCCTGTGGGGTAAGTCAAAGAACTTTAAAGAGTCAAACATCAATGAGGAAAGATGACAGTGTCTAAATTTCCCATCTCTGCTTCCATCTCTCTCTGAGGGCTGATTTCCTACTTAGGGCCTGCCCCTAACATAAGTAATGCTTCAGATAAATTAATCAAAATCAAATATAATCCATAATAATGTTGGCTTTCCTGGCTTGGTTGGAAGGCATCAAGTTTCGTTTTGTTTTGTTCTTAAAGATATGTGCCCTGGCTGGTATGGCTCAGTGGACTGAGCGCCAGCCTGTGAACCAAAGAGTCACCGGTTTGATTCCCAGTCAGGGCACATGCCTGGGTTGCAGGCCAGATGCCCAGCAGGGGCCGTGTGCGAGAGGCAACCACACATCGATGTTTCTCTCCCTCTCTTTCTCCCTCCCTTCCCCTCTCTCTAAAAATAAATAAATAAAATCTTTAAAAAAGAAGATATGTTTTATTGGTTTTAGAGAGAGAGAAGAAGGGAGAGAGATGTGAGAGAGAAACATTGTTTGGTTGCCTCCAGCCCACACCCCAACTGGGGATTGAACTGGCAATCTAGGTATGTGCCCTGATCAGGAATCAAATTTATAACCTTTTGGTGTACAGGACAATGCTCCAACTGAGCTACGTGGCCAGGGTGAAGGGCATCAAGTTTTAATACAAATCTTCAATATCTCAGTAACTAAACTTGGCTTAGACTAGTAAAAAATATAATTAAAAAATCAATATTGAAAAGACTAATAACTACCATTCACTGTTTATCCCAAAAGCCACTGCAATTTTATTTTTCAGATCATTTATTAATTCCAGGATATAACTCTTCCAGAAGTTTTGCCATTTTCCATCACCTTGAGGAAATGGGAGCGGTTTCTAATAACTGGGCTCTAACTGCATTAGTCTTACTATTTCACATTTGTCAAGGCAAATTTTGTGACTAGATAAATAATCTTGTCATGATTTAACAAAGCTACTAACGGTCAGTTTCTTCTCTTTAACTGATGAAACAATGATAATAGCTGACCTCAATTATTTTCAGTGTAGGAATCCTTCTCTCAGTGGTCCTGAGGGTTCTAAAAGAGCTCCGGCGGATCAGATGACAAGCATGATCATAATGATGAAACTAATACTAACTGACATTCATGGAGCACCTACAAGGGATCAGGCACTGTTCTAAGCATCTTACATATATTAACTTATTTAATCTTCCCAACAGCACTATGAATGAAGAACTAATATTACCATACAATTTTAACAGATGAGAAAACTGAGACACAAAAATACTGAGTGACTTGCTTGAGGTCACGTAGCTGGTATGGTAGAGTTAAGATTCAAACTCAAGCCACCACAGCTCAGAGTCTGCTCTTGACTTCTATACCACGTACTTTCAATTGTTCCTGGAGGTGGGAAACCAAGAAACTGGTTTCGGGGTAGAAAAAAATCTTACTCATTTTATAAGCACAGATATACATACATATGGTACAGAAAAAGATATACAGTGTATCTGTGGTATTAAAATTTCATGGAGAGATGATTAGGAAAAAAAAATGTCTAAAAAGGTACATGGTCAGGGGCCAAGGAAGAGCATGAAAAACAGGCTGAGAAACAATGGTCTAGTCTACACTGTACAACCTCTTCTTTTAGCATGGAGGTAAGGCAGGCCTTGTTTTGCTAAGTAAAAATGATCTGTCACTCACTGTTTCACTCAATAAGTCTGAATTATGTGCTCATTATATGCCAGGCACTAGGTTTAAAATGCTGACCAGACTTTAAAGAAGCTTTTCTTTAAGGAACTATCAGCCTGTCAACTGAACAGTCATATTCGATACAACCTGGTAAGTACTCTGACAGGAATAATAATAGAATGCTACTTTATGCAGACTTGAGGGACAGGGGAAGTTTGAAATGACTTCTTGGAAGAGATGATGTCTCGGCTGGATCCTAAGGGAATAGTAGGGATTAATCAGCCTCCAGTGAGTGAATGGCATTGAAGAGGGAGAGAAAGGGTACCCCAGGGATACTTACATGTAAAAAGACTCAAACTCATAGGCAACCAACTTGGGTATGAGTACAATACAGAAACGGAAAGAACTTGGGGGAAGAAATAAAAAGATGAAGCTCAAGTAAGCAAAAAGCACCTCATAAACCATGCAAAGAAATTTGGACTTCACCCTGTAGGAGAATAACATGATCAAAATGATTCTTCAGAATTACTTTGGTTGCGATGTGGAAGACAAGTTGCAGAGTTAAGACAGAGGCATGAAGACAAGTAGCGGCTGCTACAAGGATAGCTTACAACATAATGTTCTTCGCAACTGGCCTCGGTGATAGTTGCTGTATTCTTTTTTTTTTTCCAGAAAGTTTAAAAAAAATTTTTATTGAATTTATTGGGATGACATTGGTTAATAAAATTATATAGCTGTCAGGTGTATAATTCTATAATACATCAACTGTATGTTGTATTGTGTGCTCATCAACCCAGGTCAAGTCTCCTTCCACCACCATTTATCCCCCCTTTACCCTTTTCTACCTCCCCTATCCCCCTTTCCCCTTGGTAATTAACATACTGTTGTCTGTGTCTATGAGGTTTTTTTTCTTACTTCCTTAATCCTTTTCACCTACCCAACCCCCCAACACACCTCTCCTCTGACAACTGTCAGTCTGTTCACTGTATCTATGAGTCTGTTTCTCTTTTGTTTGTTTACTTTGTTCATTAGATTCCATATATAATTGAAATCATAACTAAACAGTTATGTTTCTGAGTCTTTTGCTCTATACCAATTCTATCAATAACAGAGGTCAGGAAAGCATTTTGGGACTTATAGATGTGACACCCTCTTTTGTAGCACAAGAATACAAAAAGGAAAACAAAAATACGAAGCATTACACTATTTGATGGATTGTCTCCTCAAGACATAAACATTACTCACAGTGCCTTCAATCTCTGAGTAGAGTCCTGACCAGAAGCTGAAGGTACTTTTATCCAGCTGATATAGTCGAGATTTCTCAAACGTTTCTGAATCCATGATCTGTCCTAACTCCAGTGGTACATGAGTTGTTGTTTTATATATTCGTCTCTAAAATATTTTGAAGAAAACACTTTAGTGAAACAGTCAAGCCAACTCATTATTTATTACAATAGTCACTTATGATCAAACATTGAATGGTTTATAGCATTAACTTGTCTCTTAAGCCTGCTGAATTCACTTTACAAGTACACAAAAATTGCGTTTGATCAAACACATTGTGTAGTAAAACAACTGATGCAGGAGAGTAAAAGAACAGAGAATCTGAGGCTAGCTGGCAGGGTAAGATTAAAATCAGGGTTATCATCACATTTCAGTTTGCATATGTAAACCAAAATTGTAACATCACAAAAGGTACCACTCATTTCAGGTATAGCATACATCCTATAATATAGAAAACAAATTCATGGATGAAAGAAGGAAGCAAATATGCTAACCATGAATATTAACAGATATTGTGGCTAGTAATTAAATTTGGTCCTAGAAGCCAAATTAAGGGAAATTGAGGAACAGCAGATAAAACACATATTAGGTCTTCAAGAAAGACAAACTTTTTCATTATACAAAATTCAAAAAGGTAATTTCAGCCCATGGGACACAATACAGGGGACAGGTCTCAAACAATGTAATAGACAGCGTCTTCTAAAATGGCTTTATGACAAATGGCTTCTCTATTGTTGTGCATCTTACCAAACCCTCACTAAAATGTGTTACATTAAAGTATAATTGAGTAAAGATGACACTAGAGAAAAGTAGTTACTATAACTAGGTTTATTATTAAAGTAAGACAGTGAAATGTTCAATACCCCGTCTGTGTTTACTTTATGCAAAGTATGTTCTCTAGGCCTACAAGACTGTACTAACGAAGCTCTCAAAAGAGCTACTAGGTCAGAGAACATTAGGTGAGAGAAACTAATGCTTTTCATCTTAATACCTCTTTAAATATTCTGGATTAAAAGAATATATCAATGTATAACACAAATATTGACAGATCTAGAAAAATTAAAAATTACAATTGAAAGATTCATGCAGAACATAAAATGAGAAGAAATTTTCAGAGGAAAAAGACTAATGCTCAAGAAAAAGGGTTGTAGCCATTAAAAAGAGAAAGGTTTTCATAACTATCATGGTTGACATAATTCAGCAACAACACAGAAGAATGTAGGTAAAGCAAACCAGCAGTGAGAGATGGCAATAAAGCAGTCAATTAAACTTAAAATCTATCTCATTTAAAAGTTCAGATCTCTCCTCTGGCTGGTGTGGCTCAGTGAGTTGAGTGCCGGCCTGCGAACTAAAGGGTCATGGGTTCAATTCCCAGGTCAGGGTACATGCCTGGGTTGCAGGCCAGGTCCCCAGTAGGGGGCACACGACAGGCACCCACATTGATGTTTCTCTCCCTCTTTCTCCCTCCCTTCCCCTCTCTACAAAAATAAATAAAATCTTATTTTTAAAAAAGTTCAGATCTCTAATCCGTCAAGCTGTTAATTATCTCATCTCCAAGGAACTCTAAGAAACTTTCACTTTCTACATTACTGTTTTAATTGTTTAAACAAAAATAATAGGACGCTTTTGAGGAAAACAAGAAAATACTGTGGTCTGAGCAAAAAACAACATACTTTTTTTTTTAAGGGAAGAGTTCAGGTTCTTGGGAGGTTTAAGAAATCTTTATTTGCAGAAAATGGTTCCCTGATTCTATGGCTGAACGTGATTATACAAAGTCTTGAGGAAGTTGTGACTGTAAAATGTCAGTTTCACCCTTTGAAGGTTTATAGATCGCTGCCAAAGATAAAAAAGAGAAGTCTGGGGATCTTAAGGAAGCTATAATTTTTTTCCAGAAAGTTTTAAAAAAATTTTTTATTGAATTTATTGGGGTTACATTGGTTAATAAAATTATATAGGTTTCAGGTGCACAATTCTATAATACATCATCTGTACATTGTATTGTGTGTTCGCCACCCCAAGTCAAGTCTCCTTCCGTCACCATTTATGCCCCCTTTACCCTTTTCTACCTCCCCCATCCCCTTTTCCTAAAGAGCTAAAGCCTGGCTAGGCGGCAGCCTACCTTCCCTTTCACCAGGCCCTAATCGGCCTGAGTCTCACGATCACGTCGTGGAAAACACCCCTGGGGCACCAGGGCCAATCCAACCAACGGACCAAGTTAGGAAGCTCAGCAGGGAGCCGTAAGGTCGAGGCTGGGTACTGGGGCAGCCGCATTCAGGGACTTGGGGTCGAGACCGTGACTGGCCTAGAGCTGGCCGGGTGTCGGGGTTAGATGGGCCCTGTCTAGGCTCACCTGACGCTGTGCTAAGAAAGTCTCCCAGAGATACACGGTCCAAGAGAAGAGGAGCACGGCTCCAAAGATACGCTTCTCAGCCGGGATCTCCCACATCGGGTCCAGCGATGCCCACATGCCCATAGCCATCTGGTTCAGCCCGCTCCTTTAAGCGTGCACCAGTACCACACCAACACAGTCCCCTCAGAGCGTCCCGGCAGTGTCACAGCTATATCTGTCCCTTCCGAGAGCCCCTGCACCGACACCCGCCCCCATCCTACCCCCAGCGCGCAGCCGGTAGTGTTACACAAACACTCTTCCCCACGCCGACGCCCCGTAGGGGCCCCGTAGTGTCTGCCGGAAGAGGACTATTCCCTCCTTCCTCACTTCCGGCCGGAGGAGGACCGAAGCCCGGAGACCGCCCTCGGCCTCTGCCAACCCCAGCTCCGCCCCCGGACTGATCGTGCAGGGCTGCGTTACACCAGCATTCTGTCCCTTCCCTTGCACGCCGAGTGGTTGCCGAGGGTTCCGGTTTACCTCCTGAGCCTGGCGCGACGGAGCGCTCTGCTTTCTAGCTTCCAGAGCCGCAATTGCATCTCTTCGCTTCCGGGCTTTCCTGGATGCGCTGCAGCCTGGGCCGTAATTTCCCCGGCCAGGGTAGTGGGACTGAGCGGGAACTAACGCAGAGTGGCCTGCTACTCGAGCCCTGAAATAGCTCGGAAGAACGAGAGGAGCCGACGTTCCAGGCTCTAGAGACCATTCCTCTAACTAATGCTATTCGGACTGTGGTATGTTCATCCTGTGATACCTTAAGATTAAAGGTATAGTTAACAGCGAGACTAGGCATTGTAAGTGCCGTATTTTGGCCTGTATCGGGGTGTTCTGAATTCAGGAGTGTTAGAGAACGGTCGGTAATGATGAGATTTTCTTTAAACATCTCACCTCTTCCACCCCAAGCGAGTCAAGGCGGCGTTTTGCCTGAGTGTGCGGAGCAAACTAAGGATAACGTGGCTTAGAAATACCTGAACTGAAAGGGTCTTACTAGATATAAGGACAAACTCCCACCAAAGCACAAATGCCATGTCTCTGTCTTGGAATTCTGAAGTGAAATGTGGTCACAGGGACGACTGTTAACACATTTGTTTGACTTAAAAGTGAAATTTTTCTGACCGAAGATAAGTCTGACTTGGTTAATTGGATTGACAAAGAGTGGCACTGCTAATTTGCACAATTAATTTACTATGATTTGAGCTAAATCTGCAGCCGCAACTAACATATATTTAAATTACAGTGAAATTGTAGTGCTAAAGATGTGTTGAAATTAACAGTACCTTGAATTTTCCAACTCTTCCTAAATGCTTCAAAATGAGAGTAATCATATAATTAAAAGTCATTTGAGAAAGTGATGAACTCTAATGACAGGATAACAAATTATTTTGCGAATCAAATTGTTTCCAGTTCTTTCCTTTCAACAGAATTGGTGGTGAGCCTAATTGAAATGTCAACTAATGAAAGAACATTATTTGATTTTTGGCATATAACTCAGAAGGAAAACAAAGAATTGTTTGGCATTCCTATAAGAAAACTAGCATTCCCGGCTATTTGTGTGAGTAATATTTCCCAGCACTGTAGCTACAAAAACAAAAAATTAGTCTATCAGTAAGAAACAGTCATTCAGACACATGAATTAATTGGTGGGGAAGCCCTATCCATCTCACTGAGAGATGCATTTCCTGTAGATTTTTACATTTTATGTTTATGTATTAAAATTTGTGATATCATTTCGTGCAGATTTTTAATCATTGTAATGATAATTATATTAGTCAATTCAAAGAATTCTTTTTAATAGACCCATACAATTACAAGAAAAATTTTAAAACTCTAATATGTATACACTTTTATTTCAAACATGATCAATTAAAGGTTTTTCTAACAAAAAGTTACATTTGGATAACATTAAATGGGGAAGTACAATATAAATGTAAATTAGATAAAAGAAAATGTAGAATTAACAAATGTTAAAGAGCTTATTTGTGTAATTTTAAGTAGATTATAGTGGTTATTCAATTTGTTATGTAGATTCTGTGGGATGCATTATAAAAAGTAACTTTACAGTTTTATCTTAAATTGTCATTATTTATAATTTGCCAAAATTTACATCCATTGCAACTATTTAAATTAATGCTGAAAACTTTGGATATCAACTTAAAATATGAGGGGATAAACACTTTTTCAAAGTTCTCTCTCCCTTGGGCTGTCATTGCTATGCCCTCTTCAGTCTTCCTTTCTTTATCTGTCTAGGTCCATCCAGCCTGGTGCAGTTGGTCTAAAGCCTCACAGAAGCTCCTGCCACCCAAACTTTGTGGCTAGGAGCACAGATTTAGTCAGGCTGGTTGAGTGCCTGTCACAACTGTACCACATAGTAGCAAGTTGCTTAACCTCTCTGTGCATCAGTTTCCCATCAGTAAAAAGAGAATAATAGTATTTGCTTCTTCATACTGTGAGGATCAAATGAGAAAAATCATGTAAATCTCTTTGCAATATATCTGACTTGCCCAATAAAGATTAGCCTCGAGCTCCCCATACTTGAGAGAATTGTATCATGGTGTTGGTCTGGCACCATGTATCTGAAGAGATTGAGAAACAAGAAGCTGGCGTGAAGTTTCTAAAAGTCATGACTATAATTCACTCATTCATTCTACAAATATTGAGTGTCTGCTAAGTACCAGACACTGTTCTAGGTGCTTGGGATACAGCAGTGAACCAAAGCCCTTTTGTCTCCTGAAGCTTACATACTTAGTGGGCTGGGGTGGATGAGATTGATAAATAAGCAAGTATGTAACAGTAAAAGTGGAGGAGGTGATAAGTGCTCTGACAAAAAAGCAGGGAAAAGTGGAAACAGCATGTTGGTATGAGGGGCACTACTTTATATGATGATCAAGGAAAACCTGTCAGAGTAGCTGACAGTAGAGCACAAACCCAATGAAAGTGGGAGAAGAAGCCATAGAGTATCTGGGGAAGGTGTGCCATGCACAATGGACAGCAAGTACAAAGACCCGGAGGTGGGACAATGCTTTGCATATTTGAGGAATTGTAAGAGCGTATGGAGAGTAAGAAGGAGGGGAAGTGCAGATCATGCCATCATGCAGTCTTTTAAGAACTTGACTTTTACTCAGAATGAAAGAATAAGCCATTGGAAGATTTTGAGCAGAGTAATAACATGATCTTTCTGACTACTGTGTAGAGAACCATATAATGGACACAGATGGAAACAGGGAGTCCAGTTAGGAGGCCATGTCAAGAACCCAGTGAGATAATGATGGTTTGGGCTAGGCTGGTAACAGTGGAGGGAGAAGTGAATTATGGAAAGGGAATAAATCACTTGTTCCCCTTTGCAGAAAGATCGTGTTAACGGAGGGGCTGATCTGTCTGGAATCTGGAATAGGAGCCTCAAAACAGGATATTGTCAGGGTTTTGCCAAGAGAGATGCTGAATTTTGAGGATGAAGTGTCTCCTCCCTAGAGTGGTGGACACAGACATAGGGTAGACCATCTACTACATTTAACCTGAATGATAAAATAGCTCTCAAGCCCTTTCCCTATCTTGCCCTTATTCTCTGCTGGCCAAGCATCCAAGGTCCCTTAATTGATGCCCTGGACATAAGTAGTCTGATGTCAAGAAAACAATGCCCAAACTGGGAACGAGTACTTTTATGATTGTGGTATAGATCACACATCTCTTCGTGGGAGCTGAGATCCAGGAACAGGGTGACCCCATTAGTTTCTATCACACATTGCATCTAGCTCAATCTGTGTCTTCCACACAGACTACCAAATCTGTATTACTCCCGTTTAAAAACCTACAAGTAGCCATTTCCAACGATATGAAAGGATCTTTAAATGCCTTTCGTTACCTGGTATCAGTCTATTCTTCTAAGCCCTTCTTCAAACACTTTCCTTTTGATATGCTCCAGAGTGATAACCAAGTCAAAATGACTGGAACAATGCAGGAAGACACCACAATTTAGATAGCACATACATGCACACAAAATGAGACGCTGACTTTAAAAGACTTCATGGCACTTTAGCAGCAGCAGAATGGTTAACCGACTTCTCACCTACATTGTCAGAGAATGCACATTGTTGATAACTCATGTTCGGTTTGCCACATCATGAATTAAGAGCTGATTTGAGGATACGGTTAGTTGTGTCTTGCCCTGAAGCAAAAATCCTTCATTGTAGCTCTGGAAGTAGCCAGTTCTTCAGCCACCCTGAAACTCTCCTTATCCTCCAGGCAAGCCACCCTCTTTTTTTGTATGGCTCCATGATGATTCCAGCAGTAGGACTACCTTCCTGCTAGATACCTTCCTATGTAACCCCTTATGGGATAAATCAATGCCACCTCTGTAAAGCCTTTCCTAGGCTCACCCTGTATTCACCGACCTGTTGACCTGTTTTTGCACTGAGTACACTATACAATGAAGTCTCATTTTATACAAGGGCTGCATGTTAACACCAGTGCACTGGACAAAAATACCCAAAATTACCCTTGGAAATCCCTTACAAAGATGCCACTTGGGAGGCTGCTATCTTGTCTCCTGTTGAATAACATAGCCAGTTTTTGTCCAGCACAGCAATAAATCACTGTTTGCACACCAACTGAAATATTTCATTTAGATATCAAATACAGCATTTCAATGAGTGTAATCACATTTATTGTGGCAAAAATGCACACACTATAAGGCTTGTGGAATAGAAGACTCACTAAGAGAAGCATCTACTATCTGTTCCCCAGTAGGCCATCTTTCTTGTCAGAGTTCGCACTCAAATTGGGTGTAATAGCAGGTAGGTGTCTCCCCTCTCTTCCTTTGCTGCTAAGCTGGATTCACATGAGAATTCCCCTTAAATTCAAAATATTAAGACCCCACTGTATTATAATTCCTCATTCTGAAATTAACTGTTCAACCAGCCAAACTGAGTGCACCTGAAGTACTCAGGACAGATTCCCAAGGATAATCACAATGCTTAGCACAGAGGAAATTTCAGTAAAAGTTGGATGAAGCTAAACAGACTCCTTTATGTTCACTCCCACCCTTGCCCACTTCTGAGTAATTAATGCATTGAGACTCCTGGGCCAAATACTTACGTTAAGGCCCAAGACCAGCAAAAGGGTCAGCCTACCTTTACAGGACAGTCCATAGCATCGCCCTTCAACAACACTTCCTTGCTGTTTTGCTTATATTCAATCCAGTCTCTCCAGCATGGAGCTCAAGGCCACATGCCTGACCACTCTCCCCCTTCCCTTCCCACTCCCATGGATTCCAGTCCTTTTCTATATGAGTGCGTACCGTCTTCAGCCTGTGGAGCAGGCACCACAATCTCAGAGACATTTTACACCACCACCACCCCACCACACACACAAGTAGAAGTTGGGCTCTACTGAATAGTGAGCCAGTCCTTGCAGGGTGATTTCATTATAGTTTTCTAGCTTTATTGATATGCCACTGCTCACATAAGGGAAACAGTGCTTTTCTGGAAAAGATTAGAGTCCATCACATTTCAGATGTGGAAGTAAACCCTGATGTGGGCATGGGACTCTGGCAGTCAGAGCAGCTGCAGTAGGGCTCAGAGGAGCAATCCCTCTTTGTGGCAGGTTTTTGGGAAATGATCATCCCCTCCAGGTTCTTCACTTTGTTTTCCACCATCTGAAGTTTTTTCAGAATTTTCTCTTGCAGACCCAAGGACAGGAAGAAATTATGATTGTCTTGAACTGGGCGACCACTCCCTTCTGGGTTGACCAGCAAAGCCTGAAAAAAATCTGAGCCCTTCTTGTAAAGTTTGTAGAGTGTGATTACAAACAACATGATATTCTAAAATAAAACAACAGAAGGTTAACGTTGTTTATTCATGTAAAATGCCAGTTTGCTACAGACACAAAACAAAAGTCAATGATAAAAGTAAGCCCTCATTCCTTTGCCAAGCCTTTTAAAACAAAACATCTGCACCCCTATTTCATCTTTTGATCTTCACCACAAAATGGAGTGGTAGGCAGGTCAGGGATTATTATTTACATTTACTTAATACAGATTGTAATAGATACCCTTTGCTGAAAGTTTGCCACATGCAGAGCTCTTCGTTAGGAGTTTCCTTGCCTATGCACGACCTATTTGTGTAGGAAAAAACAACTGAGTAGCCATTTAGTTACCTTCCAGTTTGGACCCTGTCATTGTCCAAGGTCATATACTTGGAAATGGTAGAGCCAGTACTGGAATCCAGGAATTCTGACTTCCACATATATTCTTTCAAGACACAGTGTTCTAAAAATCTGGATTTCCTGGTCATGGCAAAAACAAAACAAAAAACAACCCACAACTTTTTTTAATGTACCAGGACAGCTTCCTGCCAGAATAAGAAAAAAAAAGCCAATCATCTTTTTTCTTTACCATACTAGTACTGCTTATTGAGTACTTATATGCTAAGCTTTATACATACAGTAACTCCTTTAATCCTCACAACCCTGAGGGAGGCACTGTTAGCAAACCTATCCTACAGATAAGGAAACTGGAGTTCAGAGGCTAAGTGATTGCTCTTGGTCACCCAACATGTGGTGGAACCAAGATTTAAGACCAAGCAGTTGACTCCAGAGCTCATACTGTTTACCATTCTGTTATACTACTGCTTTTTCTTGGTTAAGGTTTTTGGACGGCTGTAAATTCATCTTTCTGATTGAGCTAAATATTAACCAACCATACAAGAGCAGAACCCAGAATTACAAATAAAAGTTTTTAATTTTTTGCTTTATATTCTTCTACTAGCTAATTAAAATGTGTGTATGTGAATATATACACACACACATCCATTCTGGGGATTTAGGTCAGTTAGATTATGTTAAATGAGATTTTGGAAAACAAATGAATTTGCAATCCTAAATTGGGTTCAAGTCTCAGCTTTTCCAATCTCTGTCAACATGGGCAGGTGATAACCAAGTTTCCTTGCCTATGAAATGGAGATGATAATCCCTGCCATGCCTACCATGCAGAGTTTTGAAAAATTAGGAACATGCATGTGACCATGGTTCCTCAACAGTAATGACATAGAAATAAATGAATGCTATAAAATGATCCAGTAATAACTTCTCTTAGCATTTTCCAAATAAACCAGTCACTCTTTAAGAAAGTCTTTTTTAAAAACCTACCTCCTTTAACTTTCACTGAACCTCAGTTCACCTGTATTTTCTTCATGGGATTGTTGGGATTCTCAAAGCATTTTGATTATATTTTAAGTATAGCTATTCTTATTGGTGATTAAACAGAAGTATGTAAAATCCTAAATGTTTCTCATAATCCCAGCCAATTATACTCCTGTTATCAAAAAGGGTCACTGGTATAGTTATGGAACACTGTCTTGTTAAAACAAGGAAATAATGAAAACACCATGATGACTAAATTAATATACATGCCTCCTCTTCAGTTACAGAGCACAGTTAAGAACCCAAGATTCCAGTTATACTCACACTACCTGTTCTATAAAAGGTAGCCCAAATGGTGTCTGACGCATAGCAAACACTTAAAGATGAATCAGTGATCAAATAAATTCTGGGGTGAGGCTGCCTTCTCAGGTTGTGAACTTGTTTGATCTATTTTATAACACAAGCAAGCCAAAGACCATTGTGAGAAAGAGCATTTTTTATGCTCAAAACTTAATTGGGGCAAGTTTTAAAGGATGATTTAGTTTCAACCAACTTCAGAGACAAGGGTTCACCCTTGCCCATCTGCATGTGGGAAGTATGGTGAGTTACTTGAGGTGGCAGAGACACACCCAGAAAATGGGGCCATGAAAGCTGCTGAAAATATATAGTGCTTATGTCAGGGAGAAATGATTTAGGAGTGACTACTGCAGATGTTAAACCTAGTTTGCTAGTGACTAAGTAGCCAGAATCAAAAATTTCTAGTAAGGACTAAAAGTTACTCAGGTAAGACTTGGGATTTGACTATAAGAGGTTAAACATAGCTCAGAAACCATTGAAGAATGGTAACCATTAAAACTGGGTAGCAGCAATATGGTAGAGAACTCATCAAGTTCTAATGTATAACTATTTAAATTTCTTTGTAACAAAAAGAGTATAACCTGAATTGACCGAACACTTCGTTTCCATAAGGCGTATAGTCCTGCTCCCAACAAAATAAGAAAGAAAATCTTCAGGATAACTTGCACAGCCGGAGCAAAATAATCTAGTAGCCCCAAATTTGCTTGCTGAGGCACACTAGTCTCTGCCAGAAAAGTTGCTTGTAGCCAATTCCATAGTGAGTTCAGAGAGACAGAATCTATTATGTCCCAGATAGAAGATGATGAAAATGTTGACATTTTTAATGAGAAGCTGCCCCAGGAGCTATGTGTGCAGAGGCTTCAGGACCCCAGATATGAGTTAGGGGAAGTGACCTCGGAGCCCAGGTGTTGTAGAGCCACTGTGAGCTGCACTTTGTGATGTCACTGTTCCAAAGATGAGCTTGCTTCCCACTCACCCAGTGAACCTTCTCACTCAAAGCCAATCAAGTACTGGCCTGGGTTTCCAGTTCAGTCCTATTGCTTTCTGTGATCTTTAGCAATTCCTAGCGCTAGCACAGCACTGCCCAACAGAACTTTCTGCAAAGGTGGAAGTATATGCTGTGTCCAATATGGCAGCCACTGGTCCCTTGAAATGTATATAGTGTGGCAGAGGAACTGTTGCATTTTATATAATTTTAATTAAAATAGCCACATGTGACTAGTGGTTACCCTACTTGGACAGTATGTAGATCATTTCCAATAATCCATGGAATAAACAGTAATATTTTCATATGACAAATGAGAAAATTGAGGCTATGTGGAGTTTTGAGGAGACAGGATTTAGAGAGGGCTTTACTAAAGAGTGAATAGTTTACTTGGTAAATGTAGAGAAAGGTTATTACTGGATCATTTTGTAGCATTCCTTTTTCACATGTCACCGTTGTTTAGATCTATTGTTTAGAAATTGTTGGGAAGGCCTTCTTTTAACATTTGATCATTTTGCTATCTTTTTACAGAAGGATATTCCACCTCCTTAACAATTTATATTAGGAACAAACGGTATAATATTCTAAACATATTGTAAACAGTAGCATGTTGCGCTATAAATTATCCAACATGTTATCAAATCACTTATTTACTGATCAGGACCTATCTTCTCAGCAAGGTGATATGAAAGTATAAAATGCACGATCTGTTACAAAAAAGCTTACATGGAAAAAGATAGTTCGCACACAAGACGACTCCAAAAGAGGGTCTGCACTAAGAGGAGAGGAGGGGGTACTAAGGAAAGGCAGAAAGGGTCACTTAATAACAAATAATTTTTAGAAAATATAATTCGATGCTACTCCAAATTGTTCATTCTGTTTGACTGAAAGAATAGGAATAGGACCACCAGTGGGGAAGGAGTAACTTGTTTTGTTCTTACAGGGAGGGGAAGTATGATGAATTACTTGAGGTGTCAAGAGACACATCCAGAAAATGGAGCCTAGAAAGCTGTTGGAAATATACAGTGCTTATGTCAAGAAGAAATGATTTAGGAGTGACTGCTATGGATGTTAAACCCATAGTTTGCTAGTGACTAAGTAGCCAGAATAAAAAATTTCTAGTAAGGACTGAAAGTTACTCAGGTAAGACTTGGGATTTGACTATAAGAGGTTAAACATAACTCAGAAACCACTGAAGAATGGTAACCAGAAACGTTTCAGAGAAAGATAGGGTTGTGCCTGCCAAATCATTACCTAACACTCCCCACACTCAACTAGACCATTACAAAGCACCTTATATTTTACTTTCAAAGCACTTAACACAACTCTAGTGATTTGTGCAGTCTTTGGATTAATATCAGTCTTCCTTGTCTATTGTAAACTCCAGGAAGACAGGGACCATATCTATTTTATTGACTACTGCATCCCTACTGCTTGGTGCACAGCGTGCATTAAACTATTTTTAAGTAAATGTGAAGTCCCCTAGAAAAATTCCAGCCTAAATTGTTCATTTATCAAGTGCCTATTACCATATTTGTGTACTAGTTTGTATAGAAGCTTTACACAGTAGCTGTTATGAGGATAACCCTTTGACAGCATAATAGGTCTGGGTTCAAATTTTGACTCTACTATTCACTAACCTTGTTACCTTGGGCAAGTTACTTAACATGAGGCTCAATTCTTCATTTGTAAAGTGGGAGTTATTCCTGTCTTGTAGAGCTATAATGAAAACTTGATAATTTGTGTAAAAGTACCTTACTACACATATAATGGCAACTATTAATTTGTAGTGACGTTTATGACCAAATACAAGGTATTGTAAACCTCAATAACATAAGGTGCCTCAAAGAGAATCTAGGCCAAAAAACTTATTTGGATTCCCTCTTGGATACCTGAAAAGTTCCAAATGACCAAGAATTTATCACTATGGAAGACATCTCAGCCCATCTTTAGATAGTCTCATCCATCTACCTAGCCAGCCAGCCAGCCATCATTCAGTTATGTCCATTCAGTAATCTGCAACATTATGCCTGATTAGAACTTTTTGACTTACACATGGCAACACTTGCAACATATGCAACACTTACTTTCACGCCTTCAATAAGTTACTGCCTTTCAAACAAAATCCAAAATCTAGAACATAGTTACAAGGCACTAAAATACTTGGTTCCTTCTTATCTAACCCTCTCTCCCTTTTCTATTTTTCCTTCCAGCTAGACTTGTCAATGTCATCACCTAGGTGTTACACTGCAAAGCCTTTGCATATAATTGAATTATCATTCTCTGGCTAACTCCTCCTATCAAGTCTTTGAATTTGTTTAAACATCACTTCCTCAAGGAAGTTTTTCCTGCCTCTTTTTGGTTCCCATCACAGTCAGAGCCTCTACTGCAGCCCTTTTATTTTTAGTATTCCATTTAATGTCTATCTTCCTTACTAGACTCTAATCTCTATGATGCAGAAAACTTACCATGTCATATTCAACACTCTTACCCCTAGGAGCTAGCGATGGTATGTGCTTTGTAAATATTTGGCTATAGCTTTTGTCCCTCCTGCCTTGTCTTTACCTTGTATTTACCATACCAAATACAGGCTGAATCCGACTATCCTGGTACCTTCCTCAAAATGGTTCAGACCTCCAAATGCAGTCTGTCACAATCTATTTCTGCAGATATAGACCCAGTAAGTCAAAATAGAGTGGGCCACTTTTTCTAGACTCAGCTTTACATAATTGGAGGCTTTGCCCCTGAATCTGTTGTACAAAGCCAGGAGGCATCATCCTACTGTGGGAGTGGGAGGTGAGGAGGAGAGGAAATTGAGCAACTTTTTTGACTTTCAGAAGATTCTTTAAGAAAAGTTGACCTTTTCACAGGTTACATGTTGTTCACAGAAACAATATAGACCAGTTTTCCATTCTTTCCTCACATGAGGAAATGTCAATACTGGATAGACGGCTGGACTTGGATCTGCATGACCTGGCTTTTACCTACACTTCAAACTTTATTTCCCATTATTTACTCTCACAAACAATACTCTGAGTTTAATTACAGAACTGTGGTATTTTTGGTACTTTGAGTACCACCTGCAACTTTCCCTCTTTCTTCTTGCACATCAAGCTCCCCTTACTGATACTCTTCCAGTCAGAAGAGATTGGAAACTAGGCTCCACCTCTTCCTAGCTTTCATAAGCTAGGCAAGATACTTCATCTCTAAAGCTTTTGTCTGTCAACTAAGGATAACAGAGCCAACTTCATGGAGTTATAAAAAGTCAACAAGATAATTTTATGTAAAATGCTAAAAAAAAGTGTAATTATCCTGAATTCTCACAGAATACCCCACTTCGTATTCTAGGCCATTGCTTCTGCAACTTTTCTGTGCCTATGAAACATCTGAAGAGCTGATTAAAATGCAGATTTTGGTCCAGAAGGTCTGGACATTCTAAATGTCTAATGAGCTCCTAGGTCCATGGTGCTGGCCTACTGCTACTCTTTGATTAACAATGTTTAAGCTACCCCAGCCCTATTAAAGTTCCACAACAGATGACTTAATAAATTTACTTTGGTAATTTTATATCCCAAAGCATCTGGGACTATCTTTAAATATGTATGTACTTAAATATTCATTTGGTTAATGACTACTTCTGTCCTCCAATGACTATGTCCTTGGCAGTTGCAGCTCTGAAATAGGCAATCTGGGACTAAGAAGATAGGTTGGGGGTGAAATCCCTAGAAAGGCTAATCAGAAAGTTTTCTTTTTCTTTGTTTCCTACCCTTTCTTCTTTTACACATGTGCTCATGAACATGGGGAGACACTGAAGCAAGAGAATTGTGGGTAAAAATAAAGAATGAAAGTGCCTGGCACTATCTCTACCCATCATTTTAGGAGGCATTCTTACATTGAAAATGGCTTTGAAACACAGTATTTTCAAGTCTGGTATGAATCCTAGAGACATCAAGAAAAATAACAGTACCTAAAAGCTACAAATATGACACTTTGGCTTTCTGTATTATCATTTAGTCACACATGCTGCTTCTAACAAAACACTGTCTTCAGTAAAGATCAAATGAAGCAAGTTGCTCCAACTGGAACAGAAAATTATGTTAGGATCAAACATTTGATCCTAAGTACGTGAAACAAACTCACTGGGGTTCTGAGTTTGGTTCCACTGCAAAGGGACTCACTTGGTCCTTCCAGAGGGTAGGAATTAGGTGTGGTTGAATGGGTATAGTTCAGTCTTAAGCAAATTAGTAGCTTTCTCTTGTATGATGGATTTTCTTAATAAGGCCACCAGATGTTTCTCATGCTCAGATCACAGAGACTTTCCAAGATTATCACCCATATCTCCTCACTTTGTGAAGAAAGTGAAGTCCACAGAAGAAATTCACTCAAGATCCCAAAGAGGTAGCAGCGACCTCAGCCTCAAAAATGTCCCAGTTTTTCTGCCACTCTTTTAAACAAGCCTATTACCTGCTGTGATCTGAGTGAAGCAACAAGTTGGGTGCTTTAGACAACTTAGGGTGAGAAGGTGGCAGACTGAATGAAATTCCCAAAGAGCTGACAAAACAAAGTTTAAGGGTCAGAGAAAAAGAGCTTAAAATCCTAACCACAGGCATAATAAAGGGACGTTAGAAATGTCTGAGTCATTTCATTGCCAGCTAATGAAAGTTGTTGAAAACTTCATGACGAACAGAGAATAGCTTTATTCCATTTATAACACACTGCTTTCCTTGTCATTATGGCCCACAGTACACTGAAACTCAACATATCCAAAGACCAAACTCATCCTGGTTTTCCATCCTCTTCCCAAAAACACATTCTTTCCTTTTTTATTCTCACCTCAACTGGTTGCATCACTTTACATTTTCCTCAAAATGTTTTCTTCATCCTCCAAAGCCCAACAATATGCTCTAAATTTCTAAATTCCATTTATTCTTCCTGCTGCTTTAAATGTCAATACAGACTCTTACCAAGTTTGCCTCAATTACTTCAGACTATTCCATTCCAGCCCCTCAAATCACACATTTGAAGTGATCTATATTTTGTTTAAAATCCTTCAAAGGCTCTCCACTACCTATGGCCTCATGTCCAAAATCGTTAAGTATTTATGGTTTGGCTCCTTCCTGTCTGTGCAATAATCCCTTCCACCCCAGGGCTCCCTGCCCCCCCCGCCCCATTAACTGCCAACCCTGTCAAATCATCTGTCGTTCCCTGGACACATTACTTCACACCTCTGAATCTGCTATGCCCCTCATGTTCTGCTTGGCATACCCTTTCCTTTCTACCTAGACAGCCTCTTATGAGAGCTATCTTAACTCCCATAGCTAATTACTCAATGTGAAAATTTTCTTTCCACAAAAAATTTTAAGTCAATAGTCATTCAAAAAGAAGCTTCATCTGAATGGACTTAATAGGTAACAAAAAACTACTGGAGTAAAACAGAAATGCACATTCCAGAAAATACAAGTGCACTTCCAGCTTATGTGTGACATGAAAACTCTTTATGAGTAAACAAGAAATGGGTGAAAAATTGTAATTTATTGAAACTCAACTCAAAAAATATAAGATGCTGTAGTGTACAATATATTACACAAAGCACCCTCAGGTGCACATTCAAGTCAAGTAAGAACTCCATATCCCTTTCCCCAGCCCTCCCACCCTGGGATCATAGTATTTGTTCCATATACAATCATGCACACTTAATTTGAAAAAGGAAGCCCCAATATATTTTGATGTATTAATTAGCACCAAACAAGAGTACAGTTCCATTTCTTATTTTTAATAAACAAAAAAACCCAATCGATAAACCAACTGGAGAGCTAATGGACTCAGCCAATAGTGCTGACATAGATATTATACATTCATGTAAATACACAGCCTATTCTACCTTAAACAATGGTATGGCTGGTTCTCAGCCTTTGTTCGAGTTGGCAATTGTCCCCATGTTGCAGTGTTGGAGCTAGTCTGTTTCAAAAACAAAATTGCTATTTAGGAACTTCCTACACAAAGCTCATCTGTTTTTTTTGTTGGAAATAAGTCTAAAATCGGTGTGGAAAACTTAGATCTTTCGAGGACAACCACTGGCCGAAGATAATGAAGCTGTTTTAAGGCAAGCTCTCCACAGTCTGTTAATGCTTTGTCCAATACAACTCTCAGGTTTTCCAAGGAAGGAACTGTTGTTGTCTCAGCTACTATTAAAGGTGGGATTGCAGTCAGGTTCTCATGAATTGCAGAGTCACTGGAAGAATGAGGTATGTCAACTTCAGGGTCATTGTCATTCACCATATTATTTGCCATAACAGTCCCTGTCAAGTCATTATTGGATTGTGAAGAATTACTTAACGTTAAGTGCTCTGCAGGCTCCCAATCATCAAAATCATCTTCTTTCTCTTCACTTTCCTGAATAAATTTCAGAAATGAAGATTCAAATCCCATAGGTTTGTAAGTCTTCAAATCAAATGACCTGGGCTGTGGGTGCTTCCTAAAATTCTCTTTCGGGGCATGGGTTGAATTTTTTACAGTGTTTTCTTGCCCTGAACTTTGCTGCCCACTTTCTGAATCTTTGATCCTTGGTAGAGGCAGCTGGAAACTTGTGAAGTAAGTCCCATTTTCAGTCCCATCAGGATCAGGTATGGAATTTTCTATTTTACAAGGAGGAGGCTGAACTATATTACATTGTTCCAAAGAAGTGGTTTCTGAACTATGGCTGCATTTCAAAGTTCCTCTGTAAAGCAGACTATCTGCCTCAAATACTTGGTTGCTTTCAGTACATCCTTTTGGACCTCCATCCCTTTCACCTGGATGAAGGCATTCGGTGTTCTGGACAGGTATGCTATGGTCACCTGGGGAATGGATGTGCTTTGTGTGCTCTGATTCACAGCTTCCATCTTCTTCTTTCTTTATATAGGGCTCTATTTCAGAAGGTGGCTCCTCCTTAATTTTGGTACCGTACTTTACACAAATGACAAGATTTTCCATCTGTTGCTCTAAATAGGCACTACTCATCTGATGGGTACGTTTGTAGTGCCTCACTATGCTGCTCTCCAACTTCACCACAGATAAGCATCCTTGAACCATGCAGGGGTACTGTGTGTGCTCAGAATGCTCCACACACATGTGGAGGGCTTCGGCTCTTGTTTTAAAAGTAATTGGAGCTTTCTTTTCTTTCATTAAGCCACATTTTTTAGCCTTAGCATTAAATGACCTCCTGGTAGTCTGATGTTCATGCCCCTGTGTGAGAGCTGTTTGACACACCTTTTCACTCCTTAGTAGCCTTTCGTTTGCCACTTTCTGGCTTCTAAACAGATCGTCATAATAGTCCTTATGTCGGTAATAGACATGTTGAGAATAATTACTGCGATGGGTGAAAATCTGGCCACAGCCATTAAGATCACAATGAATTTCATAATCTGAATGTATTTCTCCTTCAATATTATGCTGTTCCATCAGGTGGTGCTTCAACTTGCTGAATGTATAAAAAACAGCAGGGCACTGAGGCTGGTTACAGGAAAACCTTGCCACAGATTCAGCTTCAGAAAGCACTTTAGGCTCTTCAATATGGTCTAGATTATGAGAGTCACTACAGTGCTTAGCAAGAGCTTTGGAACACAGGAAACGCTTGTTACATTCTTTATATTTGCAAGCAAATATCTTTTTACATTTGACAAGTTCCCTTTTGGTTCTTGCTTTGTCTTTCTCTAAACATAACTGTTCTTTGTTGTACTGATGTACAGTTCTGTAATGGCGAATCAAGCCTTTCAGATTGGTGAATGAAGAGTTGCAAGTTTTATGGATACAATGGAATGGTTTGTGGTATTTATTCAAAATATAGCAGAGATTTCCTTTAGCAACAGTCCTCCTGCTACCCCTCCCCTCTCTTCCTTCTTGTTCTTCTCTATGGCTACCTATTGGTGATGAAATATCAGATGTTTTACTTTCTGTTTCTTCACAAGATGACTCCAAATCTGTTTCTGAACTGCATTCATCCTTTTTAGAATGACAGTGTGGCTTCTCAGAGTTACTGTTGGGATCACCTCCAAGTTCAGCAGAACAATCATCTTTCAACCTATCTACTGAGCATGGGCCTTCATGATCACATTTTTCATTATCTAACAATTTGTGAGTTACTCTGTCAGTGCCAATTTGATGTTTATTTTTATAATGAATCCTAAGGTGTGTTTTTCTTGTAAATGACCTTTGGCAAATATGACACTGGAATGGGGAATACCGGTGCTGAAACATGGTTAACTGGAGGACTTTTTCTTTAGAATAATTATGCTTTTTAAGATAATGCATTAACAAAGCCTCTCTGGTCACAAATTCATATTTGCATCCTTGAAGCTCACAGAAAAAAGGCTTAGCTGCCAACTGTGCAAGGTACTGACTTGGCATATTTTCATCTTGATTCTGAAAATTAAGGTCTGTGATATTAGGTGAAACCGACTGAAGAGACTTAGCACCACTGGATGGGTACCCCTGCAATGACCCTGAGAAAGATCCATGTGCTATTGAGTTTTTCAAGCTTAAATGTTTCAAGCGCAACAGAAGTTCCAACATGGTATCCTCTGTACATGGCCTTTTAGAAGCACAAATAGAGGCTTCTGAAGAATAACCTTGATGTTCTCGTTTACATTTAGTATGAATATTATGATCTAGACCTTCATCTGGGGAGTCACTGTTTGTATCTGAGCTGGGTTTAGTTTCTGCATCAAACTTTACAGTTGTTTCATTGTGTTCATTACCCAAACAGGGAAAGAGATCTTTTGTCTTTATCTTTTTGGGTTTAAAATGGTATGGATGAACCTTTCGTAGATGCTTCTGCATCCCTCTTGCATTTTTGTATGTAGAACCACAGCCATCAAAACCACAGGTAAACTTAGTCCCATCAAAACAAATTGCCACACTGGAGCATTTTTCTTTTATGCTGGAGGACACAAAGACTTTCTCATGAGATAACAATATATCCTGCATGGTTTCAGGGTGATCCAGTGTGTCAATTAGCTCTTCATTCACGGAAGCAGAAGAGCTTTGACTTAACTGATCACTGGAATTACTGTCACTGTTTTCTTTCAGATTATCTGCAGGTTCTATTTGAGAACTAGCTGATTCTGTACAGAAAATAAGATCCTCAGGTAAATGTGATTTATCAGTTTGGTCAAGCAGATGGGGCTGATCAATACACTCTTGCTTTTCACCTGCTGCAGGCTCCTCAAGTTTTACTGATTTCTTCACATCTCCATTTGAACTTTCAACATTATGCATTAAGAGGTGATTCTGGTATTCAATTTTGGAATAATAGAACTTTTTACAGCCAACAAAGTTGCATGTGTAAGATGCATCTCTAAAGTGTTGTGCTTCGTGGTGGTAAAGCTGTCCCAAGTCACTGAAAACAATATTACAGCCATTTAATTCACATTTATAACGCAGATCATCATGTTTTTGTTTATGGTTAAGTAGTTCATTCACTGATCCAAACCTAGCATAGCAATCTATAGATACACACATATAAGGTTGAGGACCACAATGTACTTGTTCATGCTCCCGCAAGTGAAATGCAGACATGAAATGTCGTCGACAATAAGTACACTTCTCTCTTCTATTTTTCATATCCAAGTAATGCTTGGCATTTTCATCATTATTTTGGTGTTCAGCTTTAAGATGTACACTTAAGTATTTAAACTGCTTAAACACACGGGAACAGTCTGTGCCAGGACATGGGTACAAATCTCTGTCCTGCAGGTGGCAATCTTCTAATTTGCTGAATGTGACATATTCATGAGACTCTCCTTTGGCTTGTTCATTCAATGACTGATTTTGCTCCAGGCCTGCAGAGGGACTCTTGGGACAAATTCCTTTTTGAGAGCTTTTCAACAGTAATTTCTTTCTAGAACGATCTCTTCTGCTTGGTGGCATTTTAACATGTTCCATCACATGAGGAACAAATATTTCTTTTCTCTTGAACTTTTTAATACAAACTGGACAAGTGTAAATTCCATCTTCCATGTGCATCTTAGAATGATGAAGAATCCTGGCCTCTATACATTCCCGCTTACATAACAAACAGAAAAATTTATATTGAAGCCACCTCTGGTATCTCTCAGAAGAACCAATGGGTTTTTTATCTCTTTTCTCCTTGTGCTGATCTGTCAGATCTCTTCTTCTATATTGTTTATCTTCTTTTCCTTCCTCATAGTCACTGAGAAATGACTCTAAAACATCTGTGTCATTTATAGACATTTCATAGCCACTTAGATCATCATCAGAATCTGAGGCCTCTTGTCCGAGGAGTTGGTGGCAGTGTCGTTTTAAAGTTTTCCAGTCCCAAAATTCAGGATCAAAAGGCCAGTGGGCTTTTAAAGCTAGTAAGAGCTCACATCGAAGAGAATTTGGAACTGGTGCATTTTCTTCATCAAATTTTTGATCTGGTTGCAAATACAGTTCTTCCAACATATTAAACCCATCCAAACTGGGTTCAATTAAGAATTCTGTAAGTTGACAGGCTCGTCTAACTTCTAAATCTTCTGGTAAAAGACAAGCAATTGTTTTACAAACTGATGCCTTCATTTCTTCATCCTCACTTGATCTGAGTTGAAGAGCTCTGACACACAGTAAAATCGATACCCCAAGACCAGCATCTTGTGCCTACGAGGAAAGCAGGGAAGAAAAGTTATTTTAACCTCAAGGCTAAAATAAATCATTCTCCTCACCTCTTCCTAAAAGAATCAGCACTTTAAAGTTAGAGCTGTACTGAATTTCAAGCTTCCCATGGAAAAACAACAGAAATCTGAAAATCTCTCTGTACCAGAAGGTTCTCAGAAAACTAGTCAAAAATCAGGGAAAAAATCTGATAATTTGTGATAAAAAGCTATTGCATACAAGATGTCTTTTTTATGAGAGATGCTGAAATGGAATGGGAATATAATGAGGAAAGAAAAGCAGGACCATATGGCAGAATAGCTTAAAATGCATTACTTAAGAGCACAGAATTTCGAGTCAGACTTTGTCTTTGAACCCCCAGCTTCACTACAGTGACAAGTTCTTAATTCCTCTATGCCTCAGTTTCTTCATCTGTAAAATGATAATAGTAATGGTAGTACTAGATTTCCCTAACATTGTTATAAAAATGAAGTATGAAAATATACAGTGATTACTACAATGTTGGCACATAGTAAATATTTAACAGAATGCCATGTAAAACAACTCAGGATAAATTTCACTGTTCAAATCAGTAATCAATTTGCTAAACAAATTATTCCATATTGGATGCTATTCAAAGTGCTGGAAACACAAAGAAATAATTGCTATTAATTTACAGAACCCTTACTACATACATCCTAGGCACTATTCTAAGTAAATTCTTTGGTTGCATACATTGTCCTCATTTTGTACATAAAGAAACCAAGGCTCAAGTCAGTTGCCCAATGTCACTAGTTGGTGAGAAGAGCAGTTTTAAACTTAAAGCAATCTTTTTCCAGGGTTCTTAACTACTTTACAACCGATACTGACTCCAAAGCCTAACTGACTTGGCTATATCCTGTGTGCCCTTAAATACAATATACCAAGCCACTCTTTGTTCTTTTACCTTTCTGGTTTTAAAACCACCAATTTATGCATGTCCATCAGTTTCTTCAAAATTCAGCTCCACATTCCATATCCAATTCTAAGTTACTTACCACTCCTTTAACAAGTAACTGCTTGGCCTATCTGTTCAGAATATATAATGGGTTGTTTTTTTTTTAAGTGTTCTTACTGATTTCACAAGTTTTATCATTTCAACCAGATTAGGCTGCTTAAGAAAAAAATGGACATTCTATTTATCTCACGGTGTCTTCCAAAAGACATTAAGTAATAATAATTATTGAGAACCTATGAATTATTTGAAAATTTACCCAGCTTTCTGCAAGTCCTCTGTGCTATGACTTACAAATGATAACCCTGTATCACATTATTCAGTCTGTCAAGATTGGTCTAGTCCTGACTCTGCTGTGAACTAGGTATATGATCCTGACAAATCACACATCTTTAATTTTTAGCTTCTTTATTACTAAAGAGAAGGGATTAAACTATACAAGGACGTGTTTTGCAAAATAGCAGTACCACATGTTTCAGCAAAAGGGCCCCATGACCAAATACACTGAATTCAAGATGATCCCTCTTCTTACACCTTCCAATTCAAAACATAGCCACATCTACATTCATTCTGTCATACTATTTTGAAAGTCTTGAGAGAAACCCTGGATTCTCTAAACTCTTCCCTCCACTTACAATTTGAAGTCATAGAATTCAAGTTTAGCAACTCTAAGCACCTTTAAGTGCAGACCTGGTTTAAGTTATTTATAGAAAACTGAAGCCTGGAAAATAAAGAGGTACTATTACAAAGCACTCTCCATTATACACTGTTGCTTTCTGCAACAGACCTAACGCCCACACAAGCTTTTCAGCATCATTAACCTTTTCCATCCCAAGGGCTATGTGAACGGCTGCTACATGTCTTCCAATAACCTTTCATCTAATTCTTCTACAAAAGCAGAACACCTGATTTTTATTTGGTTACAGAGTCACCCAAAATAATGACAATATATCCTAGCCTCCCCCTGCTGCTGGATGTGGCTGTGTGTGTGTATTGGAGGGAGTGGGGAAAGGTATGTCAGTATGTTTTTTGCCTCCCATCTCGCTTCTTGCTATCTGGAATGGAGACATTATAGCTGGGATTGGAATAGTTATTAGAATGTGAGATAGAAGCTATGTGTTGACAAAGAAATCTGGGAGCCACTAAAGCAATTCTTGCCTGTCTACCTGGATTATCTACCTATATAAGAGAGAAACGTCTATCTTCTTTAGGCCACTACTATTATGGGATTTCTACCAATCATAGCAGAAGTGGATCAAATTGATTTAGGTTAGATTGCCACTCTCTTTTAAAGAGCTAGAGGTGCCCTGGCCAGGTGGTTGAGTTCATTGGAAAGGTGTCCTATACACCAAAAGGTTGCGGGTGCGATTCCTGGTCACATACCTAGGTTGCAGGTTTGATCCCCAGTCGGGGTGTGTATGGGAGGCAACTGATTGATGTTTCTCTCACATTGATGTTTCTCCCTCTCCCTTCCTCTCTCTCTCAAATCAATAAAACATATCCTTGGGTGAGGAGTTAAAAAAGAAAGAAAAAAAAGCTAGAGGCAGGTCTCTCCATTTGAAAGAAATTCTACACTCACTGCCCCCCCCTTCCACCTACCTGTCCATATCTTTTGTACCTTTTAGGCTAAATATCAAATAGGATTAGAGTGGAAAGTAACCTACACTGGGATTAAAGAGAAATGGGATCTGGTTACACAGATGTACATCAAATTCCTTGGTCTCGGAAACCCACTTTTCCTCGTCTTCTAGCAGATTTCCCATGTTCTGTGGTTTCTTATGGTAAGTAGAATTCTAAACTGGCCCTCAATGGCCCTCATTTTGTATAATCTCATTCCCTTGAGTGTAAGTGGAACCTGTAAATATGACGAGATTTAATTCTTATGATATTATGTTATATGGCAACGGGGACTTTGCAGATGTAATTAAGACTCCAAATCAGATGATCTTAAGATAGGTGAAATACCTAAGTAGGCTTGACCTAATCACTTAATCCCTTTTCAATCTAAGTCTCGAAGTCAGATGGAAAAGGTCAGATGTGAAGGAAGAGGATTCTTAGTGCCTTTGCAGGCTTGAAAATAAAGGCATGGAATGAAGAAGGCTTTTAGGAATTAAAAACAGACTGTGGCTGATATCCATCAGGAAAATTAGGACCTGAATATTATCAACAATAAGAGTGACCTTAAAAGCAGATTTTCTAGAGTATCCAGATAAAAATTCAGCCTGGCTAACACTTCAATTTCAGCCTTGTGATACTCTTAAGCAGTGAACCTTGCCACATTGTGCTGGACTTCTGTCCTACAAAACTGTGAACTAATAAATCAGTGCTGTTTTACGTGCTAACTTTGTGGTAATCTGTTATGCAGCAATAGAAACTAATACTTTCCTTAAAAAATAAAAAACAAAACTTTTTAAAGACCAGTTGTAACACTAATTTCTTTTTAAACAAGGCAAGTTCTATAATTGCTTGAACATGTTCTTTCTGTGAAAGGAGACACAACTTCATTCAGTGATTAGAAATAATTATCATCTAATTTATCTGACCATGAATTTGCTTCTGATAATAGTTTTTACCTTTTCCTACAGTCACTGGAGAAAACGAGATCAACATACTTCAAATAAAGTATAGGATATGGAATGTGACATTAAAGGAGACAGGAAATATCAAAGATAAAGCTTTGCCTTGACATTAGTATAATAGTAATCCTCAGTGAAAAAAGTAAATTAAAAATAAAAACAATTCTTGGATGTTTGTCAAGAGAAGTAACCCATAAAAAACATACCCATGAGTCATTATAGATATGGGTATATGGAGAACTCGGTCATGAGAAGATACTAGAAACAAAACAAAATAGGAAAAAAAAAAAAAAGAAAATAGCATAAGACTCACCCCAAATCTCTAGGCTAGTAATGTTAGCATACAGGGTGGGGCAAAAATAGTTTTACAGTTGTTTGTATGGAAAATAATACAAAAATAAGCTGTGTCTCACGTACTCACAACTGTAAACCTACTTTTAATCTACCCTACATATCTATAGGGCTAAACTCAAAAAACAAGGTTTTATATATGGCAATTCATTTTCAGAAATATGTACTTCCTAAAAATATCTAACTAGTTTCCTATTTGCACAGAAGTTTACAATTTGTGTAGCTGTTTCTGGAACTGTTCTATTACCCGAATCCCAGAAAAATATATCACTATAAGAAGCTGAAAAGTACAATTATGTTTTCTTCATTTATAATTATTATGTTAACTTGCAAACAAACATGCCTGTATAAAATACAGAACACTGTTCTAGGAAAAGTAGATACAGGGTGGTTGAGGTGACAGTAAAGAAACATAATCTTCCTTTCCTCTAGTGGTCTGTCACTTCAAATTACTATTTTCCATTAAAAAAAAATTGTGAATTCCTAGGAAGTCAATCTGCAGAAATAGCTAGATATGCCCAGTTATCTAAAAGGAGTTGTCTGAGAGTTATTTCCCCCCTAATTTCTTCCCTCCAGAACAATCAGCATAAAAAGCATAAATTACTCACTTCAGTCTGTACAACTCTAATGAGGCAAAATAAATGCTGCTGTGTTTTAGCTATGACACCAAACTGACGACAACGCTCCAAAAAAGTGTCTAAAGAAGGGTCAATTCTTCTTTGCAGTTTACTCCAAAAGAGAGTCAATTCCCTATAAAACAAAAGATTAAGGTAAAACATTTAAAGCAACTGGTATTTGCTATCCACTTCCCTGTCCCATTTTTTTGGTTTGTGAAAATAAATTGACAGTAAACAAAAATTAGAAGAAAAAAACTGTATATATTACCTGTTGCTTCCTCCCAAACCATTCCCACCTTGTTCCAAAAGGTTTACTCCTTACGTTGGTAAACTGTACTGACTATCCTAGTGGGCAGGGATCATCACACATTATCACACTGCCAAAAAAAATGTATACAACCAGTAACTATTCTAAAGGTATGCTTCTTTACATTAATTTCATGGGCCTTTTCTAGCTCTAAAATGTCATGATACTACTCAGGCCTGTACTTTGAAATGTTTAAATATTACTAATAAAATTAATAAACTGGAACTTTTAGATAAGGCTAAAATACAAGAATTCCATAAATATCTCATGGAAACAAAGAAAAGCTTGAAAAGAATAAGTTAAATAGCCCTGGCTGGTGTGGCTGAGTGGAATGAGTGCTGGCCTGTGAACCAAAGGGTCGCTGGTTCAATTCCCAATCAGGGCATATGCCAGGGTTGTAGGCCAAGTCCCCAGTAAGGGCATGTGAGAGGCAATCACACATTGATGTTTGTTTCTCTCCCCCCGCTCCTAAAAAATAAAACCTTTTTTTAAAAAAGAGTAAGTTAAATAAAACCTTGAATGGGTTAAAACTCTCAAGGAAAACAACTAGAAATTTAAAAATGTCTAGAAATGCTAGTGTGAACATAAAATGTGAATGCAAGGAAAGTTGCTTAGTAAAACTGAAGAGAATGTTATCACTTTTAAAAAACAGTGACTCTCTTCTGTACAATTTCAATGGATACTATTATACATTTGTTAATGATTTTCATTTAAAAATAACCATATTGCCCTGGCTGGTGTAGCTTGGTGGGAGCATCATCCTGTAAACCAAAGGTTGCAGGTTTGATTCCTGGTCAGGACACATACCCAGGTTGCAGGTTAGGTCCCTGGTCAGGATGCACCTGAGAAGGCAACCAACTGACATTTCTCTCACATCGATGCTCCCCCCCCCCTCTCTCTCTCTAAAAGCAATGAGAAAAACTGTCCTCATGGTAGGATTAAAAAAAAAAAAAAAAAGCCCTGACTGGTGGGACCCAGTGGATTGAGTGCTGGACTGTGAGCTGAAAGGTCACCAGTTTGATTCCCAGTCAGGGCACATGCCTGGGTTGCAAGCCAGGTCCCCAGTAGGGGCCACTCAAGAGGCAACCACACATTGATGTTTCTCTCCCTCTTCCTCCCTCCCTTCCCCTCTCTAAAAATAAATAAAATCTTTAAAAAATAATAAAAATAAAAATAAACCATATTATTTTCATAAACTATTTTAGAGTACTAATACCTATTATTGCTATTAACAGACTATTCTAAGAAGCTGGTTACAAATCTGAAGCTTAAGAAATAAATGTACCCCTTTTTATTTTTATTTATCTTTACACTAAGTCTATATAACAGCTTATCTCATAGAGGAGAGCACACAGGAAAAGGTCAGACTTCGTTGTTATAGCAAGATCAAATTCTGTCAGACAGTTACGATCATCTAGTAAGAGTGCTACTTACAAGAATGTACCCCTTTTTACAATAGGTGAAAAATAAAAATATTTAACAGAACTTAACACTTTTTTATACTTTTAAAGAGATAACTGGGATTCTCGTACGGTGAAATTCTTACATAGATACAAAATTTGCTTCAAAGATTAAAATGAATATATGTCTCAAAAGATGTATGATTAAAGCTTATAATATTTAATGATGGTAAATTTGAACTAAAAGAAATAAAATTAACTTTATTTTCAAATATTTGTCTTTGGCAGCCAGTGTTGCTTTCCTAACCAAAAAATTAAAAATTGAGGAAAAGTAAAAATTGAGGTAGCTCAGCTTTGAAAATAGCTAACTGCCAGGGAAGTAAATGGGATGACAGTTCATTTTTAAACGTACAAGACTGCTTCATTCAGATGAAGGCATTTTTGTAATAAAAACTTGAAAATAGTGTAAAATTCTGAAGAACGAAGGAGATGGGAGAATTACATATGCTCAGAGATAAAAAGAGTATCTATCAAAATATACATTATGTGCCCTGACCAGGTGACTAAGTTGGTGGGAGCGTTGTCCCGTATACCAACAGGTTGTGGGTGAGATCCCTGGTCCAGACATGTATAGGAGGCAACCAATCAATGTTTCTCTTTCTCACTCTCCCTTTCTCTCTCTAAAAGCAATAAACATATCTCTGGGTGAGGGTTTTTTTAAAAAAAGGAAAAATACATGTATGTGACATCTATCCTACTTGAACAAAATTATCAAAGCCAGTTAGACCTGATTATGAAGATAAAATGGTAAAAAATAAAAACCCACTGACTAGCTAGAAGTTTAAAGTAGGGAAACATGATAATGCGATAAAAGGCAGACTGAGAATTAAGGTCTCTAATAATTAAAAAAATATCAGAATGTCTAAGGCTTGGTTTATTCCAAATTAAATATTTCAAGCTCTCATTATTTTAACTCCAAACAACCATGATCAAAAAAGGATATTTTATATTTTCACATTACAATTCACCAATTTAAAACAATTATTACCCAAACATGTCAACTGAACCTGAAACCATGACAACTCAAAAATTACTCGTGAGAATGCCAATATGTGACTTTAATCACCCAATCAAATCTGCACACTGGAACAATGAAACACTAATGAATCATAACTTGTAGCCTGCTGGGTCTTCCATGCACTACAACAAATACTTCTTCACTGAGTACAGTAATGTGATTTTTTTAATTGGACAACCATTAAAGAATATATGAAAAATGACTCCATTATACAGATGCCTCCAATGTTCAGATGACTTACTGTGTTCTAAAATTAGCTCACTGCCTACCTCAAGTAAACACATTACAAATTCATCAAATTGGAAACGAAATTTATTTCCATAAATAGGAAGAAATGCATTTTGGCAGAGATGTGGTTACTAAGCAAGAACTTTAAACTATACTGTGTTTCTGCATAGCAGGAGGCCCATAAAGTCAAGTTAACATGTCACACTGAGACCCAGAATTTAGACATTTTAGGAAAATGATGGAAAAAAAACAAAACAAAACAAAACAAAACTTTGTGGAATTAAAGAATGGCCATGCTGTAAAGAAGGCTCCTGAAAATATGAGGAGTTGATTCTCATGACCTCTTTTTTTCCTACAAAATTCAGTTACATTAAACACACATGGATATGTGGTCTTCGTTAGGTGCAGGGGACTCAACAGTGAAGTAGGTAACATATTGGTACATGATGACCCTGGTATATCACAGTCTAGTTAGGAGAGAACAGACAGAAAATTACATCTGAAGACACACAAATATACAATATATAAAGTTTAAGCTCAGAGACACTACAGAAAGTAAAGGTCAACCTATCAAATACTTGCCAAAAGCTTAGTGTGATTGAACCCAATGATGTTATTTTTAAAGAAGCAGTGGTAGTTACACATCTATTATATACACTGTCTCATTCAAAATGGTTATCTTTCTCACTTGTGTGGCCACTGTAATTACATTACCACAGCTAGACAGCTATATAAAACTCATTCTTCCAGCACTTCTTTGATTTTTGCAGATGACCAAAACTTTAGGTGTGGGGACAGTTAATTAAAAAAAAAAAAAAACAAAAGTGTCCTAGCTGGTGTGGCTCAGTGGACTGAGTGCTGGCCAGCAACCAAAGAGTCACAGGTTCGATTCCCATCAGGGCACATGCCTGACCTTGCAGGCCACGTCCCCAGTAGGGGGTGTGCGAGAGGCAACCACACATTGATGTTTCTCTCTCTTTCTCCCTTGCAACCCCCACTCTTTTCAAAAATAAAATCTCCAAAAAAAAAAAAAGCAATAAACCTTTTGAGATCAATACTATGATCACTGTTATAAAATAATATACTTTAATGTGGTTTG
This sequence comes from Mormoops blainvillei, assembly GCA_004026545.1. Classification (NCBI taxonomy): domain Eukaryota; kingdom Metazoa; phylum Chordata; class Mammalia; order Chiroptera; family Mormoopidae; genus Mormoops; species Mormoops blainvillei. The sequence continues at coordinate 91,543 of PVJD01003302.1, read as the reverse complement.
TAAATGTCTCTGAAGGAAATTTCTTAAAAAACTGTTTTGGGTAATAGTTACATAGTTTACATTTCAAATATTATCTTCCATGGTGATGACATTAAAGACTGACATTTCCAATATATAAATTCTAGTATGTATATGTGCTTAAAATTAAGTGACTGCTGCCTTCAGTGGTGTAGCTCAGCAGGTTGGGCGTCACCCTGCAAACCAAGAGGTCTCAGGTTTGATTCCCAGTCAGGACACTTGCCTGGGTTGTAGGCCAGGTCCCAGGTTAGGGGTACACAAGAGGCAGCCAATCTGTGTTTCTCCTGCACACTGATGTTTCTCTTTCTCCCTCCCTCCCCCTCTCCAAAAATAAATAAATACATATTTTAAAGTAACTACTTTTATTATGATATCCAACATTATTACCATATTTTTACAAATATTTCATCAAAAATACCACTTAAAAAAAAAGTCTTTGAAAACAAAAGAAGGGTAAACAAAAAGCTTCCAGATTCTGAAATTTTAGATCTTATTTCTCTTTGAATTACTTAGAACAAGCTTACTTTTAACAAAGTGTAAAGTGACTTAAGATTTTTTTTCTTTTACTCATTATAGCTCCTCAAGAGGCCAACAAAAGGGAAATCCCTGTTAATCCTTTCCTGCTACAGGGGAATGGCATTAATCCTAGAGCCACTAACATCCTTAAAAGGGCTAATGGTGAGTGAAGAAGGGAGAAAAAAAAGTACGGGTCACTGTAAAAGGGAAGCTGTATCAGGGTTATTAACAGAACTGTGTGACCGTAGTTTTAAAAACACTTTCTAATGCATCCCATATGGGATTTAATGTACTCTCTGCACTGAAAACCTAACTATAACTAGAGGTAATCTTTTTCATTAGATGGCAAAGAGGTTAACTGTGATAAGAAAAATAGGAGTTCGTTCTTTAAGTGAATACATGTTTTACCAAAGCTAAAATCTCTAATCACGAATACATGAAACTACTTGATTTGGTAATCAAAAACTTCACTACTACTTAAGAATTTTGAAAATTTATATCACTTCTTGTTTGGTTTCCTAACAAAATAAAAAAAAAAAGAGATCATTACAAAATACACTTAAGTCCCTATTCCATTATCTCCTTTCTCATAGGAGATGTAACTCTGGCACAGTGAATCTGGTGGTAAAGACTGCAAACTGAATTCTGGCTGTACCAAGAAGACATCCGGATTGGGCAGAGTCAAAACCCTGGGCTTGAATCTGAGCTCTGCCATGTTAGCCTTGAGACATTGGGCAATCACAAGACTTTTCTGATCCCTCTGATCCTCCACTGCCTGCCTCATCTGTGCAATGATTATTATGAGGATTGGGTGAGATAATTTACAGTACGTGAGTAATATTTCTATATAAAATAGTAAAGTATAGTAATATACAAAATGCTAATAACAAAAAACTATACAAATACATACAGATGCTCCAAAGGGAAATGAATGAAGGCTAAAGCACACAAAAGGGTTTACTAGTTTTTCCTATAAACAAAAATGCTCATTTCCAACTTCAAGTCATCTTTACTTTTTAATTTTGTTTCTCAAGTTATCTTTCATTTCTAAAATACTCAAGGCTCCTCTAATCAAGATTATGCAGATCCAACCCATTCTTTGAATTAAAGCTCAAATACTACCTCCTCCCTGACACTGGTGTACATCGAGCATCTTTTTCTAACCTCCTATAACATTATTCATACCACTAATCTGATTTCTTAATGATAGACTCTGGCATTTTAAAGGTTCCCTATGTATCAAGTTTGTCTTCTGGCCTAAGTAGGTTCAATACAGTTAGAATGAAAGAACCATGGATTATACCTACTGTTTCCTATTTAATAACTAACAAGATAGGCAAACAAGATATAAACTGAATTAAAACCAAAATAATGCAATTCTGCTATATGGTACAAAAGTTACAAAAGAAATTACTATTCAAATGGATTACAGTAGTATAAATCTGACCTAAACAGTTAGATAACTACTAGGTTTCCAAATAAGGGAGAGAAAGTGACTACCAGAAGATATAATAAATGTAAAGGAAAACAACCTATCATTGCTTTGTTTTGTATTGCCAATATCTTCAAAGAAAAAGGCACATATTGGAGTTAACGACCAACCCTCTATGGAACGATGAAGATGAGCTCAAAGTTTTTACTCTTTATTTTTGGACCCTTCCAGAAAAGATTAAATCAATGATATCATTAATTAAATGGGTCAGTTTATAAATAAAATTTTATTCACAAGTCATTATTTAATTTGCTTGGACTTTAAATTTGGAACAAACCAATGTTTTACATACACCCTAACTGCTATACTATGCACTAACAAATAAAGGGAATAAGAAGTAAATATACTTACCAAGAACAATATACACTTGCAGTTTGGAGCTGCTGCGTAAGGTAAGTCGTACAAAGAACAAATGCTGTGTTATCCTGACCCTCAGATTCCAGATTACATATGATGTCTAGTATTTCCTTGCAGTCGACCTTTGCAATCTATCAAAAATGAGATGTCTAAGTCAAAAAGAAAATGGTGACTTTCCTGTACACTTTGTTATATATAACGTAAGCTTCTATCTTTGATCACTGATGAGGCAAGAGTTAGATAAAATTTTCTTCTATGATCTAATGGCTGAGTAGTCTCATGGAATGAAATATTTCATATAAGAAAATATTAAACAGAGAATAGATAATACAAGAAGTTCCACACTGCAATCCCAACACAAATAAAGACATTTTAGTACAGTTTTTAAAAAATTACTCATAAACACTGCTACTATATAAATGAGTCAAACTATGTAGATTAACTTCAGGTTATTTTCAGCTGAAATACCTTCTTTTTTCCCCCTGTGTTTTCTTTCTTTTGTTCATTTTCTAATTTTATTCAAGTTACTCTAGTTACAGGTAGAAAAATAAAGGGCTTAACCTTGCTTCCGGGAGGACTAAAAGAAGACAACTGAGGCACTGTTTTAAATATAAATGCTATATTAATATACCACTTTCTCATATAAATAAGGAAAAAAAATCTTGTGGGCAAATTTTTCAAACAACTGGGACACTTTTAGAAATATATCTTTTTTATTTGCACTATTTATGGGAATCTTTAAAATAACTTCTGAGTAAATCAGTACAATTTTCTGGGGATTTTGTATACTAGTAAAACGGGAGAATGAAACCTCAAAAGACCCTTTCTCACACTCTATTTTATCATTTCCCTGTCTTAATAAACAGAATGTAAAGAACATAATCTATTTCATCACTGTTTCAGTATTATAAATGTTAATTATACCAGGCACCAAATATACAAAACAATGATAATTTCAGGACAAATGAGGTGTGTATAAGGCCAAATGAGGTATACGAAGTTTAGCTCATCTCTTACAGGGTGCTATGTAGTTCTAATCAATGGTTCCAAGTTTCTAATTTTAATCATACCCTTAGGTAGGCACCACAAGGCTTCTTTCAAAACTTAGCTCAAATGCCATTTTCACATAGAATCATTCTCTAAAAATACATTAGAATCCCTGTCAAAAACTCTACTTTAAATTCCTTTGTAGCATTTATCACAATTGTAATTCATCATTAGTTGAACCACTTATTAGCATCTGTCTTCTCTGCTGGCATATAAGATCCATGAGGGCAGGGGCTATGTACATCTTGTTCAAAACTCAGCACTTAACAGTGTCTGGAACACAGAAGATGCTCAGTAAATAGGTGCTGGTGAATGGAATAAATAAGTCAAGTTTTACCAAAGTAAAAAGGCTCATGTTCACAACTTACAAATTGAACACTATACAATTCTGTGTTTTCTAATCTTTTCAAAACCAAGCAATGACTTAATAAGCAGTGCACTGTGTGGTTAAAAGCAATTATTCTAGAACCAGATTGTGTATATTCTCTTTCTAGGTCTAGAGCTACGAGTTACGTGATCCTAGATAAGTTGCATTGACTTCTTAGTAAGTTAGTTACTCAGTTTCCACATCTGTAAAATGGGAATAATAGAATCTGTCTCATAGGGTTATTGTAAGAATTATTATGTTTTAGTACAACATGATGGCTATAATTAATAATACTGTACTGCATATTTGAAAGTTGCTAAGGGAGATCTTAAAGTTTTCATCATAAGGAAAAAAAATTTTAATTATGTATGGTGACAGAAGTTAAGTAGATTTATTGGGGTGATCATTTTGCAATATATAAAATATTGAATCATTATGTTGTACACCTAAAACTAATATAATGTTATATGTCAGTTATTACCTGAATAAAAAATGATATGTGTGCCTATTAAAGTTATAGTTAAGTCTTTTAAAATAGATGTTTTAAAAGGGGGACTGGCAAATAGGGAGCACTTTAAAAGTGCTGTTAAAAATTTTTTTCATAAAATACATAAATTTTTTTAAAGGAGTGGGAGAAAGTGAACCTTAAGAGTACTAGAAAGAATTTCAAGAGATCATTTTTGGATGCAAGATCACTCAATGAAAATTTGTATCTGACAAGTACTGGGAGGCCAAGTTAAGTTGTTAAAGCCTAAAACATAATTAAAGTTTGAATTCAGTTTTCAGGGGGAGAAAAAGACCTCATCACACATTATGAAGATGAAATTTTACAGATGCCCTGAACAACCATGTCCCCATCCATAACTGAATCAAACAAAAGGGTCATCCAGAGAGGAAATGCCCACCACAGTCACTTAAAATTACAGTGACTGAGGGACCAAAATGAGAAGAATTCATAGCACATGAAAACAACTGTTCCAGAGCTAATGCCATCTACTATCCCTACCACGTTAAAGCTCCTCTCAAAAATCAAGAATTCTAAAATTTGATTTAGGTTGCAATATAACATCTCTAAGCTGAGAAACAGCATGAGAAATTCTCTAATCCAGATATACAAATTAGAACAGAAATAACATACAATTGCATTTCTAGAAGTGCCCAGGTTTCCCAGTTGGGGGCTTGCGAGAAGCAACCAATTGATGTCTCTCACACATTGATGTTTCTCTCCCTCTTTTTCTCCCTCCCTTCTCCACTCTCTAAAAAGTAAATAAATAAAATCTTTAAAATGATATACTTTTAATACCTCACAAATAATACAATATGATTATACTACTTGTCCTCAACCTTTTACAGTAAGCTTAAGAGCACACTAAAAACCAAATATAAGCCACAACATATATTTCAGCTATAATGAATTAAAATGAAGGTCACTGACAAGCTTTTGATAATTTCAATAATTATCTAGGAAATACCTTGTACCTGGATAGGTACTGAAATAATTTCTTTGTTCTTAAAAATGCTTCCTATCCCTGGGCTAAAATTCTTTACCTATTAAGACAAGTAGGACACACGCATCGAATAATTAAATCTTTGTTTACTATCCATCTTACCTACTAGAACATACATTCCACAAGAGCACAAGTTTGTTTCACTCACCATTGCATCTTCAGTGCCTACAATAGTGCCGGGCACATGGGGGGACGTTAATAAATATTTGTTGACATGAAAGGTTACATGATAAATAACTTAATGGCCACAAAATGGCAGGATGACCAAGTGGGATGGAGTGAAGACAGGAAGAGTAAGGTGGACTAGAGTAAGAAAACAAGGCTTTGCAGGGGATATCAGGGTCTAGATGTGTAACGGTGGGATGGCCCAAAGAAAGATGAGATTGAGCAAATTATTAAATGTGAGAGTAACCATGGCATTTAAGGAGGGAAAAGGTTACCTGTTATAAAGAGTAATATTTACCACTAAACTGGCACTAAGTGAATGAGAGGTTGCATTAAATAAGGTTAGAGACTTAGGACAGAGCTAAATTGCACACTGGAAGATATTCTGAATAACACCATTTCAGAGTTGTGTAGATTCTCACTACATAAAGGTAACCAGCTAAGAAGGTTGGTTGGGATTAAAATTCAGTCTGCTTGCTAAGGCCTAAGTGTTGGCATGGGGCTTCTCCTCTCAGAAATGAGGCCTCTGAGAGGTAACCACAGGAAGGGAGGCATAGTGGAGCATGGTACTTTTTGTTAATTTCCATAAAGGTAGTATATAGGCTAATGACAGTGACAGACCCGAGAACACAGAATTTACCCTTTGGGTTTTATGGGGAATTAAGAGGATTTTGCTGTTATTGTTTCTTTTGGATATACACCCAAAAGGGATAACTTGAATTCAGTATGGTTTTTAGTTTAACTTGTATTTATCAGGTTTCTCCTGATTATAAAAATGTTATAATAGAAACCCTGATCCCTGGTTGGTGTGGCTCAATGGAATGAGCACTGGCCTGTGAACTGAAAGGTCGCCAGTTCAATTCCCAGTCAGAGCACATGCCTGGGTTGTGGGCCATCTCCCCAGTTGGTGGCATGTGAGAGGTAACCGATCACTGTATCTCTCACACGTTGAGGTTTCTCTCCCTCTTTTTCTCCCTGCCTTCCCCTCTCTCTAAAAGTAAATAAAATCTTTAAAAAAAAAACCCTGAAAGAAAAAAAAATAAAAGTTATCCTTAAATCTTTCAACAACATGGTGAGTTTTAGTCCAGTACTTTGTCTACACACTAACTGTACAGCATGGATTCAATATGACTACCTGCAAATATGAACCTGTTTTAAACAGAGAGACTACGCTAGTTGTATAATCCTCCTTTTACCCTAATGTTCTGTTTGACCTAAGTGAGAGTTTTTACCAGCCCACAAAATAGAGGAGAAGGTAAGCCAATTGTAGAGGCAGACAGTAAAAGTAGATGTGAAAAAATAAAGGAGCTGGAAAAGTAGTAACAATAATAATACTTCTAGCATTCATTACTTTATGCCAGACTCTGTTCTACAAGTTTACATAAACTAAATTATTACATTTTCACAACTCAACAATACAGGTACATTACTGTTATCCCCATTTAGAGATTACAAACAGATTAAGTAACTTGCCAAAGGTTATACAGGTAGTGAGAGTCTCAGGATCTACGCCAGACAGTCTGGCTCCAGAGTCCATACTCTTAGCCAGCATGTTATAGTGAGATGTTTTAATAGCAGAACACACAATACATTATGACTGAATAGAAAGGAAATTGTACACCTTTGGTTTTCCCAACTCTGTGCTCCCTAAAAACAAGGAATATGTTGATTGTTTTATTTCTAAGTGTAGTAAATAAACACTTACTGAAGTGAAATGAATAAACCGTGAGCAGAATGAGCCAAGAACTTAGAAGCATCTGAAAGACCATTCAGGATCATTCATTCCACATCGTATTCTCACCTTAAGCCTCTTCTAAATGTAACCAGTTCCCTCAGATCTTTCCTTATCAAAATCTATTTCGTAACTAAAGTCTGATAAACAACGATACAAAAATAGAAATCATGCATAAGCACCAGCAATGACATCTGAATTTACTAGTATCAAAACTTTTAGGATAATGGCATGAAGTAGCTAATGCTGGAAAATCAGGTGGCAAAGATGAAAACATACCATCTTACCTATGAATTTTATATATATTGGTTACATAACTTCCTACCAGGAATAAAAACAGAAAGTTGGACATAACAAGGGTAATGCCTGAAAATTATCCTGTGACAAATCCTGGGAAAAATGTAGCAAATGTCTTTTATAAATGCATAGCTGAACACTCAAGAAAGAAAAGGAAATCACAGGGAAAAACAGTATTTAAGTTTGACTGGACAACTTCCCTAGCTTGATGAATCGTTGCTAATGCTACTTATAGTCTGGGCTTTACAAGTTGTGGATAGATGACAAGAGCTTCGACCTGAGAACAGAAAGTTGGCACTGGGACCTATATTAAGCTGGCACCCTGAAAAGCTAAAAACAGAGAAAGGGTGGACTAAAATTTTAAAAAAAGGAAAAAAAAGTAATAGAACAAGGAATATAATAGAAAAACTTATTTGTCAATCTCAACCTGAATTCTGGTAGGATAAAACAATTATTTTAGAATTTACAATCTGTTCTCCTTCAAACTTGGAGTTTGATATAACACTATTCTGTTGTCTAAAATCCCCAAACTGAGAAAAAAAAAAGAAGAAGAAGAAGAAGAAGATCTGGCTGATAACAACTCTCAATCACCAGGCAGAAGCAATCATAAAACTGATTTATAGAAACATATGCTAAGGACTATTAGAACTCTCAGACATAAAGCACTTTCTACTTCCACCCACCCCACCAAAACTAAGCTCTAAATTCCAAACTACAAAAAGCACAAACAAACAAGCCACTCCAAGAATGCGAGCAAGGACAATAAGCAGAACTAGACTCCTGAGAACTTCAAATAACAGAATATAGAATACAAAGACTGAACACCCCTCCAACCATGGATTTTGGGGGGAAAAATTTTAATAGGGCACAATGAGTTTGATAATAATGTGAGAAAGACAAAGACACACACACACACACTCATTCACTCATGAAGGGAGGGAAGACAGGAGAGGGAAGAAGGACTAGGGGAAGGAAGGAAGGAGGGAGGGAGTGAGGGAGGAGAAGGAGTGAGGGAGGAAGGGTGAAGTCATGAAAAGACATGGTGGAATCATAAATGTACAGGGGTAGGCAAAAGTAGATTTACAGTTGTGAATATGTAAAACAAGTTTATTCTTGTATTATTTATTATTGTACTTATTTGCATTACAACTGTAAACTTGCTTTTGTCCACTCCTATATATTGTTAAATGAAAGAAGTCGATCTGAAAAGGCTACATACGGTTTGATTTCAACTATATGACATTCTGCAATAGGAAAAACTGTGTAGGTTGATAGGGATTTGAGGGGTGAAAGAGATGAAAAGGCAAAGTACAGGAAATTTTTAAGGCAGTAAAACTATTCTGTATGATACTGTGATGGTAGATTCGTGTCATTTATAAGTCTGTCAAAACACACAGAATGTACAACACAAAGAATGAACCCTAATGTAAACTATGGATTTTAGTTAATAATAATGTATTGGTTCACCAATTGTAAGAAATGTAACACACTAATGACAAGATGTTAACAGGTGAAACTGGAGGTGGGAGGATACGTATGGTAACTTTACTTGCCACTCAATTTTTCTTTAAACCTAAAACAGCTGCCCCCCCCAAAAAATTCACTAATTTTAAACTGGATTATTTGTCTTTCTATTATTAGCTTGTTAGAGTTCTTCATATACTCTGGATTCAAGTCCTTTACCAGATATATGGTTTGTAAACATTTTCTCCCATTCTGTGAATCACTTTTCACTTGTCTGCATATCCTCTGATGCACAAAATTGGATGAAGTTCTATTTATTTTTCCTTTGGTCACATGTGTTTTTGGTGTCAGATATTAAGAAACAACTGCCTAATCTGAAGTATTAAAGATTTATTACTGTCCTGACTGGTATGGCTCAGCAGATTGAGTGTCATCCTGCAAAACAAAGGTCCTCGGTTCGATTCCCAGTCAGGGAACATGTCTGGGGTGTGGGCCAGGTCTCCAGTTGGGGGTGTGCGAGAGGCAAGCAACTGATATTTCTCTCCATCTCTTCCTCCCTCCTTTCCCCCCTCTCTAAAAATAAATAAAATCTTAAAAAATAAAATTAAATTAAAACGCTGAAGATTTACTCCTATATTTTCTTGTAAGTTGTTATAGTTTTAGCTATTATATTTAAGTCTATGATGTATTCAGAGTTAGTATTTGCATACGGTCCAACTCCCCTTCTTTCCTCTCTTGACTTGTTTTGGCATCTGTGTAGAAAACAATTGCCTTAAAGTGTGAGGGTTTATCTCTAGACTCTCCATTCTAGTCCACTGATCTTTTTGCCTGTTTTCTTTTTCTTTTTATCAGTTCTGCTGAAACACACTGTCTTGATTACTGTAACTTTTTGAAGCTTTGAAATAAAAAAGTGTGAGTCCTCCAACTTCGTTCTCTTACAAGATTTTGGCAATCCTGGGTCCCTTGAATTTTCACATGAATTTTAGGATCAGCTTGACAATTCCTGCACAAAAGGAAGGTGGGGTATTGACACAGATGACACTGAATCTATAGATTAATTTGGGCAGTACTGCCATGTTTACCATATTAAGTCTTTTGATCCACGAACATAGGCTGTTTTCCATTAATTTAGACTTGAAATATTTCATAGCCTTCAGTATATAAGTTTTGCACTTCTATTTTTTATTTTTACTTTTTAAATTTTATTTTTATTTATTTTTAGAGAGAGAAGGGCAGGAGAAAAGGAGGGAGAGAAACATCATGGTGCAAGAGAACATTGTTCGGCTGCCTCTCACATGCTCCCAATTGGGGACCTGGCCCACAACCCAGGTACGTGCCCTGACCGGCAATAGAACCAGCGGCCTTTTGATTCACAGGCCATGGCACTCAATCCACTGAGCCACACCAGCCAGGCCTCTATTTTATAACTTGTTCCTAAATACCTTAATCGTTTTGATGCTACTATACATGGAATTGTTTCCTTAATTCCATTTTTGCGTTGCTCATTGCTAGATGTATGTAAATAAAAATGATTTCTGTATATTCATCTTTTTAGGATTGTTCATATACAAGACCATTATATGAAATATACTGTACTTACTCATCTTCCTTTCCAATCCAGATGCCTTTTATTACTTTCCTTGACTACCTGCCCTGGCTAAAATTGCCAATACAAAATCAAATACAGGTGGCAAGAGCAAATATTCTTGTTCTGTCCCATCCTGATCTTGGGGGAAAATCCGTCTTTCATTATTAAATATAATATCAACCATGGGTTTTCACAGATGCCCTTTATCAGGCTAAGGAAGTTCCCTACCATTCCTAGTTTGAGTGTTTTTATATGAAAAGGCAATAGGATCTTGGGATGAGTATGTAGCTTTTATCCTTTCTTCTATTGAACATGGTGTATTATATTGATTGATTTAAACCAACTTTGCATTCCTGTGTAAATCCTACTTAGTCAAAGGGTACTCTCCTTTTATATGTTTCTGGACTTGCCTTACTGTTTTTTTGTTGAGGACTTTTGCATCTATATTCATTAGGGATACTGGTCTGTAGTTTTCTTTCTTGTTTGGAAGCATTCCCTCTTCCATTTTTTGGGAAACTTTGTAAAGAACTGGTATAAATTCTTCTGTATATGTTCACCAGTAAAGCCATGTGGGTGTAGGCTTTTCTTGTGGTTAAGTTTTTAAATCACCAATTCAATCTCTTTACTAGTCATGGATATATTCAGATTTTCTATTTCTTTGTGAGTCAGTATCAGTAGTTCATATTATTTTAAAGATGTGTCTATTTCATTTAAGTAAATCTAATTTTTTGATATGCAGATCTTCACAGTATTCCCTTATAATCCTTTTTATTCCTATAATGTTGGCAGTGATGTCCTTTTATTTCTAATTTTAGTAATTTGAGTATTCTCTTTTTCTTGTTTAGTGAACTAAAAGTTGATCAATTTTGATCTTGATTTGGTATTCTCTATGTCATTTATTTTATACTCTAATGTTTATTATTTCCTGCTTGCTTTGGGTCTAGTGTCCTCTTCTTTATCTAGATTTTTACGGCAGATGTTTATGTTATCAATCTGAAATCATTCTTTTTCAAGATTGACATTTTACAACTATTAGTTTCCCTCTAAGTACTGCTTTAGCTCTATTCTATAAGTTTTGATATGTTAAATTTCATCATTCATATGAATGTACTTTCTAATTTCTCATTTTTTCTTTGATCCACTGCTTACTTGGGACGGTGTGTAATTCTTACATATTTGTGAATTCCCCAAATTTCCTTCTGTTACTAACATCTAATTTCATTCAACTGTGACTAAGGAACATATTTTGTATGACTTTAATCCTTTTAATTTTTTAAAAAGATTTTATTTATTTATTTTTAGAGAGAGGAAGGGAGGGAGAAAGGGGGGACAGAAACATCAATGTGTGGATGCCTCTTGTGTGCCCCCTACCAGGGACCTGGCTCGAAACCCAGGCATGTTCCCTAGCTGGGAATCGAACCAGCGACCCCTTTGGTTCGCAGGCTGGCACTCAATCCACTGAGCCACACCAGCCGGGACTAATCCTTTTAAATTTATCAAGATTTGTTTTGTGGCCTGATAGATGATCTATCCTAGAGAATACTCCATATGCATTTGAGAAGAATGTATATTCTGCTGCTGTTGGGTATTCTATAAATGTCTGTTAGGTCTAGATTCAAATCTGATTTTGAGTCTCTCTAGCAAATTAATTTCAATTATGTACTTTTCCACTCAAGAATCTCAAGTTGGTTCTTTTTTAAAATCCTCATCCAAGGATATGCTTATTGATTTTAAAGAGAGGGGAAGGAAAAGAGAGAGGGAGAGGAACATCCATCAGTTGCCTATTGTATGTGCTCTGGGGACTAAACCTGCAACCCACATATGTACCCTGACCAGGAATCAAATCCATGGCCTTTCATTCACAGAATGGTGCTCCACCAAATGAGCCATACCACCCAGGGCTCAATTTGGTTCTTTTTCATAATTTCCATTCCTTTGCTGCTCTTCTCTACTTGTTCAGACATTGTTCTCATACTTTAATTACTTGCATAGTTCCACCATTGGTTCTTTTAATATACAGCTGGTCTTCATTATTTGTTCTATATTTACAAATTAGTCTACTTTGCTAAAAATTTTTTTTAACCCCAAAATTCAACACTCAGGATGCTTTCACAGTCATTCACAAAAATCTGAGCCCCCCTGGTGTGCATATTCTCAGCTGAGGTCACACAAAGTGACACTCTTTTTGTTTCAGTTCTCATAGTGTAACAAGTCTTTTTCATGTTCTATTTAGTGTCACTTTTTGCATTTTTGCATTTTTATTAGTGATTTCACTCTTTAAAAGAGCCCCAAAGTGTAGTACTAAAGTGCCACCTAGTGTTTCTAAGTATAAGAGGCTGTGATGTTGCCTTACAAAGAAAATACATATATTAAATAAGTTTCATTCACGCAGAGTGATGTTGGCTCTCAGTTCAGTGATAATGAACCAACAGGACATATTAAATAAGTTGTCCTTATACAGAAACACACATCAAATAAAGCTATGATCAGCTGACAAAAATGTTGTGACAAGAGGCTCACAGAAGTCTAACCTTCTATTTCCCCTAGGAGTAACAGTTTCAACATTTGCTAATTGAGTGTTTGCAGTGACTGTTATAGAACATAACTATCATGAATGACAAGAACTGACTGTAATAGGTGATATAAAGTCTTTGTCTAGTAAGTCCAACATCTGGGTGTCCTTAGGAACAGTTTCTATGGGCTGCTTTTTTACCCTGAGTATGGGCTGTCACTTTTCTTTATATGATAAGTGGTATTTTAAATAATATATTGTGGCAACTCTGGAAATCTGATCATCTCACCTCTTTAGGGTTTGTTATTATTGTTATTTATTTAGAGACTTTCCTGGAATAATTCTGTAAAGTCTGTATTCTTTGTCATGTGTGGCCACTATTAAGTCTTTGCTCAGTTTGCTTAGTGGTCAGCTACCTATTCAACATATTCAGGAGATTTGTTTAAATGCCTTAAACATGTAGTCTCTCTTTTGCCAAGCTGCTCTGTGTCTGTGTTGGGACATGCTTTCAATTTCAGTAGGCAGTTTACAACTCTGTCTCGCCCTTCATTTCCTGCTTGTGCAGAGCCTCGGTAAACATGAGGTGAGGGATTAGGGCCTTCCCAAGTCATTCTTTGGTAGATACACAGTCCTGTACATACATAGTACTTTCCAGTATATTCCATAGTATATCCCAAGGAATATCTCAAAGGTTTTCAAAGTCCCTTAGGGATGACCCATATTCCAGCTTTTCTTTTTAATTTTTTGGCCAATTTCTTTTTAGCTTGACTAGTAATGCCTCCTCAGACAACTGTCATGTTAATCAATTATCACTGACTGTTTCTGACGACTGTTCTGGGGACAGAGTTTTTGGCAGAGTAAACCCTGAGTAAATCCTGCGTCAAATAAAGACAGGTCCTGAGAATGGAGCCTTTTAGAAAGTTGCCAGATAGATCAAATGATGACAATTCTCTGGGATGGGCTTTTTCAGAGATCCAAAACCATTCTATTTCTTTGGGTGGTTGCTAGGCTGCTGATTTTTATGGCCACCATAGTTTCGAGGTTGTTTTCAAGGTTACTATGAAGCTGGGGTGGGGAAGATGGGAAGTAGGGAATGTTAAAATGCCACCAAGTTTGTTGTTCTTACTGAATTCATCTGTTTTTCTTGAATAAAACCTCCCAGAATTGTGATAAGCTATTATGTAATTTCCAGAGTTCTGAAAAAGTTAATCTCATCCACTCTCTGATTTCATATGCTGATGACTTGGAACTCTTTAATTTCCAGCTCAGACCTCTCCCCTAAGTCTCACATTGTGTGACTACTATATGCTGCTCCTTTTCCTCTGTGTTGATCTTTGTATCCCCAGTGCCTAATGAACACAGGTTAAGTGATTAAAAGGCAAGTCTGTATTATTTCTTACAATAACATGTGAGTCTAAACTTACCTCAAAATATAAAATGTCTAGCTTTATTTTTTTTAAAAAGATCGCCTTGGCTATTGTAAAAAATGAACTGTGGGGAAATGATAGATGCAATTGTAAGACTTTCATAATAATCAGTCAACTGGCATAAGAGAAGACGGGTAGAGGAAGCATATTTGTTTTCTTAAATTATTTTCATGCTTAGGCTAACCAAAGTAAACAAGTACTCTGGCCAGTGCCATTACTGGATTATTTTCAATATAGTACTTTCAATCTAGAAAAGAGGTTTCAATCTACTATTTTCCTGATCCATTCTGAGATGTAATGAAAATAATTTGTTCCTAATAATATCTTTTAAAAACTGAAACTAGTAAATGTCTTTTCAAAAAGGAATCAGAAAAAACAAAAAGGAATCAAAGTGGATGTAAGATTACCCATAGCATAGATTACTCTCACTTGCATCCTTGAGTAGGAAAAAGATGGTAGTTATAGTTAGCAAGCCTCTATTTCATGTAAACCTGGGTCTATCTTTGGGAGAATCATCCTTGTTTAGCTTCACAAACATCACCTGGAAAAAAGCCTCTAAAAATCTGGCTTCTTTTAAACTGCAGCAATACCACAGACCATCACTAGGTTGAGCGATCATGTGCAGGTTTCTTAAAGAAAAAAATGGTCATTAATGCTTTTAACTAAATCCTAGAACAGTACGTACCTGAGAGAAACCTGAAATGTCCTACTGATTTTTTAAAAATAATGTGTCTAACTTTCCATTGTAATCATACATCAACCACAATACCCACACATAACCCAGGAAAGTGAGACTAGAGGTGAGATCCAAATACATACTTAGTCATGGGAAGATGCCTCTTCAAAGCTATTTTTTAAAGCTCTGTTTTAGGAGACAAAATATTTAAATAGGCAAATTCTCAATTTCCTCAGAAAGCCTTTTTACCTTTAGTGTACTTTTCAAGTATACATCTCATTCCCCATACAATCATTAATGATAAAGTAAAATTATTCAGATTTTAATTTTAAGTTTAATTATATACTTTGTTATTATTCCTTGTTCCGGATCCATCTTAATCTTGTTTCTTATTTAAAATACACTTGGAATTTCTATGTTCTTGTTTACTTTTTCTTCTATTCCCAAACTGAATTCCCAGTGGGTCCTGTTTAAATGTATTTGCTGTTTATCATTTATACCTAGTGACTGAGTCAATTCCCAACAGTGTTAGTTAGACTACTGAGTAAATTAGGTCCTGTTTGTCTTTTCCTTTCCTCATCAAGAAAAGAAATAAGCCTCTGCTACTGTATCCATTAACCACAATAAATACTGAAGGTGTAGTTCATTCAGGGACCAAGGCTGAAAAGGACCCATCACAAAGCTGTGTCAAGAACTCTTCTGACAGATTTCTTGGTTCTTCATAATAATAGAAGTGTTTCATGTTTAAAACATCATTATCCTTCATATTATATGTGGAAAACTTGATCTTTGCAAGGATTTCCTTTCAGTAGTGAAAAAAATAAATAGGAAACACCCACTTGGGACACTGCGCCAGCCATGGCAAAGTCTCTAACTTCAATTAAAATATTTTCATACCTAAAATTAATAGCAATGTCATCTCATTCAATTCTAAAAGAGGTATTTACAAACTAGAACTTCAGTATTCCATGGAGTTCTGAATTTGGGGTTCTGAATTTTGGCTTTCAAGCTGACCCTGTCAATTATTCTTAATTGTATGCGTCTGGTTCAATCTTCCCCAGCAGAGGTTTCCCATTACACACACCTATTACTGTGATACCCACAGGTGCCAACATACAAGTACTTCTATTCCCCACTGCTGCTCAATTAATTTGACTCTTCTGAATTCAGCTGCAGTAGATGGCAAAATATGTGTATAACTTCTCTACCTTAAAGCATACGCTGATTTTAAATTAATGAACATCTAGTGATTCATTTGTACTTTTCCAAAGCAAATTTTAAAGATTCTCTTTAATTCTGCTATCACTTGCAAAAGAAAGCATAACTGGATAAGAGACTAATTATGATGGTACCAGCGCTCTTTTTAAAATAATTTTATGATGTATGCTAAATGTTTTTGCACTGATTTATTTTAAAAAATTAATGCAAATTATAAATATTTTAAATATCTTATGTATAAATGTATAAATATGAATAGAATGATATACCACCAAGAAGTTTCCTTATTAGAACATGGCTCACCAAATGCTTACCAACTGAAAATATGTTGTACAGTAGAAAGAGGGCTGGCCAGGGAGTCAGGAGATCTGCATTCTAGTCTGGGCTGGGACATCAGTTTAATGCAGGTGGGGCTTTGGAAGTATTACCATCTTGGCCTTAGTTTCATCATTGGTAAAACACAGGTTAGACTAAATAATATTTAATGGCTGTAATACACTGGAAAATCTGATTCTTGTAGAGTCAGGACTGGTAAACATATTTTTGTAAAGGGTCATATAGAAAATATTTTCAGCTCTGAGGGCCAAAGGGTCTCTGTTACTCAACTGACATTGTAGATAAAAAACAGCCATAGACAATCCATAAAAATTTATTTACTAAAACAGGCAGCTGGGTCACAGGCCATAGTTTGCCAACCCTTCTATTTTTGTCCTGTCAGCAAGTCCTGCCCTTTCTCCTGTTAATAATAACTTCAATTTCTTCTCCTTAACCTAATATATGCTCTTTCTGTCTAAGCTTCTTTCTAAGACATTGTTTCAGTCATTTCACTTCCTACCTTCAAAACCTTCCTAATATCCACTGCATCAAATCCAAGCTCTAATGCCCTGGATTTTCCAAAACATTCCTTTTCTCCACCCAACAGATCTTCTCTCTCACAAGAACTCAACACCCACTCTCTGCAGCAGGCAACGTGTTCTCTAGGGCAGGGGGCCCCAATCCCCAGGCCCAAGGACCAGTACTAGTCAGCCCCTGGCCTGTTAGGAACCAGTCCACACCAGGAAGTGAGCGACAAGCTAGCACTGCATTACCACCTGAGTTCCACCTCCTGTCTCCCACCCCACCCCACCCCACCTGTGGAAAAACTGTCTTCCATGAAGACTGTCCCTGGTGTCAAAAAGGTTGGGGACCGCTGCTGTAGGGGGTTCCAGCAAAGTACACATTCGTTTCTGTCTACTACCACAGTTAGTTATCCCAAAATCATTCCTTCTACCCTTTCAAATCCCATCAGTATTTCAAGGTCCAACTCAATGATCAATTTTTATAAAGCCTTTTATTCAAGTCTACAGAGATGTTATCTTCACACTTCTACTGAATTTAGGGGCAATATATTATGGCTTAGAATTTATCTTCCTGTAATTGTTTCTGGCAACTAAAGTAGGCAATACATACTCTTTGAATTTGCTAATGCTTAATACAATGCTAGAAACAATACAGGTTTTAAATAAACAAAGGTCTAGAGATTAAAGAAAAAGTTATTGTTATAAAATGAAGAGATATCAAATCCAAGATCTAGCACTTTCGGCTCTTCTGAATTCTTTTGGTGCTAAGAATAACCATTACTACATCTTAGTTTCCCAAACACAAAATGTTGCAGCTGTTATTAGAGGTAGCTAGTCTCCCATCTCATTACCCTTCACAACATGGCAAAAACATAAATTAGCATACAGGCTTTTAGTTAGTCCCCACGAGTGCCTACTATGTGGCTAAGTATTCCTCTAGAATTCAGGGATACAGCAGTGAACAAACCTAGGTCTCTCTCCTTACAAAGATTTTAATCTAGTGGGAGGAAATAGAGAATAGCCAAATATGATGTCTAGAAATAGTGATATATACTACAAAGAAAAAAAACCCAAGAAGGTAAGGGGACAAAGAGTGACAGCGGATTTTACATGGGTTTGTACTGGGTTGGCCAAAAATTCATTTAGTTTTTTTCCATACAATGATGCTAGAGTGCTTAGTTGTCTTTAACTTCATTCAAAACAATTTTGTTAGACTGTATTGTGAAAGCTGTCATATCAGCATGCATTTTTTAAAAAACTCATCAAAATTGGTGATTCTGGGGCAGCCATTTCAATATTGAAAATGGAAGATGGGAAAATTTTTGAAATACTATGCTTTATTATTTCAAGAAAGGTAAAAATGCAACTGAAACACTAAAAAAGGTTTGTGCAGTATATGGAGAAGGTACTATGACTGATCGAACATGTCAAAAGGTTTTGAAGTTTCTTGGTACTACTGACATTTTAGCCAAATAATTCTTTGCTGTGGGGCTGTCTTATGCATTGGGAGATGTTTAGCAGCCCCCTGGCCTCTACACACTAGAAGCCAATAGCGGGAGATAGCCCACATACTCGAAATATCCAAATCAATAGTTATTGGTGAAAATGAAAAATGTATCTTATATTTTATGGAAAAAATCATAAGGACTTTTTGGCCAACCCAATATATTTTTATAACAATGGCCCTGGTTGGTGTGGCTCAGTGGACTGAGTTTCGGTCTGCAAAGCAAAGGGTCACTGGTTTGATTCCCAGTCGGGGCACATGCCTGGGTTGCGGGCCAGGTACCCAGTAAGGGACGTGCAGGAGGCAATCACACACTGATGTTTCTCTCCCTCTCTTTCTCCCTCCCTTCCCCTCACTCTAAAAATAAATATATAAATTATTTTTTTTAATGGCAAATATTTATTGAAGAAAACAAGGCAGAGTAAAACAAAGGGTAAGATATTTTTTAGATGGGACAGTGAGGATGGCCTCTCTGATATGGCAAGGAGAGATGTAGGGGAATGAGTCATCCAAATTATCTTGTAGAAGGGCATTCCAGGCAATGGAAACACTAAGTACAAAGCTCTCAGGCAGGGATATATTTATCTTGTTCAAAGAGCAGCATAGATAAGGTGGCTGGAGAGCAGTGAGTATTCAATTGTACAAGATTCGGTCAGAGGCCCTCGCCAGGTGGCTCAGTTGGTTACAGCATCGTTCTGACATGCCAAGGTTGTAGGTGTGATCTCAAGGCAGGGCACATACAAAAAGCAACCAATGAATACATAAATAAGTGGAACAACAAATTATTTCTCTCTCCCTTCCTCTCTCTTTCTCTTAAATCAATAAAATTTTTTTTAAAAGATAGGGTCAGAGGTGATTAGAGAGGTAGGCAAGGACCATGTCACATAACAATAAAGACTTCTGGATTTATTCTGAAAAGATGGAAAGATGCTGAATGGTTAGGACCAAGGGAGTGACATGGCCTGATTAATCTAAGAGATTATTCTGACTACTTTTGAGAATAAAATGTTGGGAGCAAGAGTGAAAGCAAGTATATAAATTTGGAGGGTTCTGATTTCATCTGTGTATCTCCAATGTCTAAGATAGCACTTGGTATATAAACCTTTAAATATATAACATTTAGGGCAATATTTATTATCCCATATCTTTAATACAATACACCAAACTCGGGTTTGAACTGCAGAATAACTAAGCCTTGCAAACCCGCACATATTACTTAATCTGAGCCTTAGGTTCCTCACCAATAAAATGGAGTTACCTAAGAGTTTTAGTGAGAATTAAATGTAACAATGTATATAAAGCACTTAGCCTAATGCCTAATACACAATTAGGACTCAAAAAAATGGTAGCTGGTTATTCACTATCTGTTCCCACCACCTCCAACACTGAGAATACAGCTGGAAGATAAGCGACTTCATTTAAAATTTATAAAAACAATTAAAGCCCCTTAATAGCAGGAATATCAGGAGCTAAGTTAGGGACATGTTAAATTTGAGATGCTATTAGCCATAATTAGGCAGTTGGATATACAAGCCTGGAGTTCAAAGGAGAGAGCTGGACTGGAAATGAAACTTTTGGAATTTAGATTACAGTTGGTACTTACCATCATGAGTCTAGATGAGATCACCGAGGGAATAAGTATAGATAGAAAAGAGAGGACAATGAAAAACAGAGTCCTAGAGTACAGGTAGAACTGAGAAAGAATAACCAATCAGATAGACAGAAAACCAAGAGTGTGGTAACCTAGAACCAAGTGGAAAAACTGTTAAAAGTTTAAGACAAAGTTAAAAAGACTGAGTAAGATGAAAAACGAGAACTTTTCACTGGACTTAGTGATGTGGTAAACTGACAGGGGTGCACGCCGATTAAAAAATGTTTAAGGAGAAAAATGTTAAACAGTAAATTTAGACATTCTGTTCAAGAAATTACCCCAAAGGGCCAGGAGAGAAATGGTGTGGTAGCAAAGTGTAATCTCAAGATTTCTTTTTTAAAGATGGAAAAAACAACAACATAAATCCTGGTGAGATGTTTGCAGCACAAGTTGAAATTGATGATGCAGGAGAAAAAAGGAGAACTGCTGTAGCATTACCCTTTGAGGGGGCAAGAGCAGATGAGATTTGATACAGAAGTCAAGGGAACTGACCTAAGCTACAAGAACACACACACACACACACAGTTTATTCTTAGTAACAGAAGAGTAGCTGTATATGCATAGATGCAGGCAGGTGAATAGATGTCATGGAAGGAGCTTATGGAAATTGTCTTATAGCTGCCTCAATTTCCTCAGAGATATAGGGAGAAAGTTCATAACAGTGACTGGGACACAAATTATAGTATAGGTTTGAAAAAAAAAGGAAAAGTATGAAATATTAATCTAAGAGAGTGGGAGAATGGATGGACTAAAGAAAAAGAGTGAATGATTAAATGTAAAATTAGTTGGCAAGTGTCCCTCCACACAAGTTTGGCATCACTGGTGCTGGGTAAGATACAGAGTTCATGGACATTTAGGGATAATAAGGATATTGGTTACACAAATAGGTACAATTAAGGCAGAGGCAAGCAAAACAATTGAGGGTGTATGCAAAGAGTGATATCAATAGCCTACTGGAAAAACAAAGTAAGGAGGGAAGTAAGAACAAGTAGAGGATGAGGGAGAGTGAAAAGGTGACAGAATTACTAGATTGTTGATCCTGGAGGAGTCTTTACATTATAGGAAGTGAGGCAGAAAAAGAGTTGCAATTGGAGAGGAGGATGTTTATAGTTCAAACTGTCATAAAAGTTTAAGAATTACAACACAGACCCAAAATCTCTGATTCCTACATTTAACAAGAAGGTTCACCTGGCAGGAATAGCTCAGTGGACCGAGCATCGGCCTGAGAACCAGGGAGTCGCCGGTTCGATTTCCTGGTCAGGGCACATGCCTGGGTTGCTGGCCAGGTCCCCAGTAAGGGGTGCGTGAGAGGCAACCACACTGATGTTTCTCTCCCTCTTTCTCACTCCCTTCCCCTCTGTCTAAAAAATAAAATCTTAAAAAAAAAAAAACACACACAAGAAGGTTCAGTGTAGAGGTAAAATGAGATTCCATATGTTGGAATGGATGGCAGGTAAGAGAAGTAAAGGTAGGAGATGAATTACAGCCTAGGAAGTCCTAATTTTTCTCTGTATAATTTAACAAAAACTGTTTGAGAAAACTAATTTTAACTTTTCTAAGGAAAGCAATGATTCAGGTTTAAAAGAAAGAATGCAATCTAAGGATTTCTGGTCGAGATGGCAGTGTGGGCAAACAAAGCTCACCTCTTTGCACAATCACATCAAAATTGCAACTAAAATATAGGACAACCATTGCTCAGAACCTCCAGAAATAGAGTTGAATGGACGTCTGACAACTACGGAATTAAAGAAACCACATCCATCCAGTCTGGTAGGAGGACCTAGGTGTGGTGGATAAAAATTGGGGAGGGTATCTTGGGAGCAAGGAGCCCCAGACCCCCGGCCCAGGGTTCTAGTGCCAGGAAGATAAGTCCCCACACCTTCTGGCTGCAAAAACCAGCAGGGATTGAGCTGATGGAAGAAACAGCTACAGCCCTAGGCAGTTCCTCTTAAAGAACCCACACATGGACTCACTTACTAAGACTCACCCCTTCTGAGCTCCAGCACTGGGGTAGTAGTTTGAAAGGCACCAGTGGAATACGGGGAGAAACTGAAGTGTCTGACATTGAGGCGAGCAGAGGCCATTGTCCCTTTTCAATACCCTCCCCCAACAGAGTAGACAAGCTGTTGTCATATCTGAGACTCCACCAACCTGGCTAACGTTAGACCAGAGACCCTGCTTCACCCAAACAGCTTTTCCGTATGAATGGCTGGTGTTGGCTCAAGCCTCACAACTTCCTAAATGCTATCAAACAAGCAAGAGCTGGCCTCAGTGAGTCCCAGGCACAGCACTAGCAACAGCCAGCCTAGTTTCACAGCTCAGCTCCGCCTGGGAATCTCAAAGCCCAGCACATGTAGCAGATTGCTTTATAGCTCAGACACGGTGGCCTCGGGCAAAACATTGGTGGGGCATGACCTTGGCCAGCACCAGCCAAGGAAACCCCAGGGCTAGCACACCCAGCAGACAGCTACAGACCACATCAGAGCATAACCACCACGCCCCCTGCACAGCTGATCCTCCATGGACAGCGGAAGTTAGTGGTAAGTGGTCACAGCTCATCCTTGCAGTTGATTGGCCTTTGCCAAAAGCAACCGAGGCTCAACTACAGGGAAGGTGTGCTCGGCCCACACAAAGAGTGCACTTCAAGTACCCAACTTGGGTGATACTGGATGCTGTGCCACTGGACCCTACAGGACACCTACTACATGAGGCCAGACTACCAAGACACAGAGTCAAAGCAGCTCTACCTAATATACAGAAACAAACACAGGCAGGCGGTTAAAATGAGGAGACAAAAAAACATGGCCCAATGAACGAACAGATCGAAACTCCAGAAAAAGAGTTAAACGAAATGGAGATAAGCAATCTATCAGATGCAGAATTCGAAACACTGGTTATGAGGATGTTCAAGGAACTTAGTGAGGACCTCAGCAGCATAAAAAAGATCCAGTCAGAAACGAAGGATTCACTAATTGAAATAAAGAACAATTTACAGGGGAACAACAGCAGAGTGAACGAAGCTGAGAATTAAATCAATGATATGGAACATAAGGAAGCAAAAACTACCACACAGAACAATGAGAAGAAAATGGAATCCAAAAAATGAGGATAGTGTAAGTGGCCTTTGGGACAACTTCAAGAGGTTCAACATTTGCATCACAGGGATGCCAGAAAGAGAAGAGAAAAAGAAAGAAACTGGAAATCTATTTTAAAAAAATAATGAAAGAAAACTTCCCTAATTTGCTGAAGGAAATAGGCATGCAAGTCCAGGAAGCACAGAGTTCCAAACAAGATGGATGCAAAGGCGCCCACTCTAAGACACATCATAATTAAAAGTTTAAAGATAAAGAAAGAATCTTAAAAGCAACAAAAGAAGTTAACTACCTACAAGAGCATTCCAATAAGACTGTCAGCTGATTTCTCTAAAGAAACTTTGCAGGCAAGAAGGGACTGGCAAGAAATATTCAAAGTCATGAAAAGCAGAGACCTATAGTCAAGACTGTTCTACCTAGCAAAGATATCATTTAGAACTGCAGGGCAGATAACGAGCTTCCCAGACAAGAAAAATCTAAAGGAGTTCATCATCATGAAGCCATTATTATATGAACTGTTAGAAGGACTTATTTAAGAAAAACAAGATCAAAACTATGAACAATAAAACAGCAAAAAAAAACCCCACAAATCTATTTTGTATTTTCAAAATACAACTGAATCTAAAAAACAAATTAAGCAAGCAAGAACAGAAACAGGATAATGGATACAGAGTGTTTTTTGATGGTTGCCAGATGGGAAGGGGGGTGTGGGGGAATGGGTGAAGTGGTGAGGGGATTAAGAAGACAAATTGGTAGTTACAGAATAGCCATGGGGATGTAAAGTACACAGTACAGGAAACAGAGTAGCCAAAGAACTCATACACATGACCCATGGACATGAATAATGGTGAGGGCACTGCACTGCCTGAGGGAGTTGGGGTGCTAGCCGGAAGGGGGGCAAAGGTGGAAAAATCAGGACAACTGTAATAGCATAATCAACAAAATATAATTTTAAGAAAAGGATGCAATCTGACTGATAAAATAGTTTTAAAAAGATTCAATCACTTCATTACTTTTTTGACAGTATCCAGTTTGTTCTCTTAATCACTGTTCCAAATGTATTCATGGGTCCTAAAGTCCTATATTTCTTTGCTTACAGTTCAATATATAAAAGTAATTTAAGCTAGACTTAAGTGCTATTCTCTTTAGTTTATCCATGGACAAGTGTATTAATAATTTCTGCACTTCCCAAATATAGAAAAATCATTACTTTAAGAAAAACAACTTTCACATTTAAAGATTTCAAAGCAATCCATTACCCAAACATAAACATCCATTTGCAAATTCTTTAATTATCTAATTTTCAAATTTACCTAAGATATAACTTTACAATCAATCTGTTGAACAGTTAAAAATACAATTAAAACAGTATTTTTCAATAGCCTGAAAAAAAAGTCTTGATTTTCATCTTGCCATGCAACATTGGTCAAATTCTGTTAAAATTCTTAGTAAATGTGAATGACAACAGTAGTTATTTGTTTTACTCACCTCCTTAATAGCATCTTCATTAGGGAGAACAAAACATAAGCATGTGATATAGGCTTGCTGAAAAGATGACACATTTGAAATTTCTTTAGATTCTGCACATAGTTTTGATAAAGCAGTAGCCTGGGGGATGCAGTTAGATTTCAACAAATGTTTTATTCGCATTTGCAGAAAGAAAGGTCCTTCTTCTGCAATCAATTTATTGACTAGAAAAAAGGAAAAATAAAACAATTTGATAGCAAACTACATAATATGTCATGGTTATTAAGATGAAAGTTTGGCATCTTTTGATGTTGTTTTAGTGAATTAAAAATTCAGCTGATAGAACTGGGAAACTGAATCTGGTCTCAATACAACAGAGCAGACAGCAAAATAAAATAATTTTGCTAAATCTTCCCACATTACTTAGTTTTATTTGGAACACCAAACCTTTTAAGAAAGCTACTATCATTTCATCAAAATTTATTATTTGACCTCCTTCCTCACTTTCTGATAAGGGTAGTAAGGAATAGTGAAATGAACTATATACATAAGTGCAAGAAAAGGAAGCAAGTAACCTATGAAGTATTAACAACTACAGCTTACACTGATGAGGTACCAACCTTTAAACTGAGTGTTTTTATGTACCTCTCATTTATTCCTCACACCACCACCAAGGCAAGTCTTATCATCCCCAGTTTAAGGTTAGAAAAATTAATATTCAGAGAAATTAGGTAACTTGCCAAAAAATCCAAAGCCAGTGGTGCTCTTTCCTCTAAACCAGGCATTTCTCAAAGTGTGTTCCACCGACAAAAAGACCTGAGAGATAGTCCTAGAAAAAAAAAGGATTCCTTGGTCAAATCTCTGAACAGTCCTGCAATAAAGAAAACTGTCCACTTTTATTTAATCCATTGTTTCCCAAACTGATTTGACCAGAGAACCCTTTTGCACATAAGTATTAGTACAATGTAAAATCTACATTCCTGGTTCAGTACACACTTTGGAAAATGCTGCTGAGTAGTACTGAATATTAAGCACCTGAGCACTGATTTACACAGTGTTCTGGACAAGCCTTCAATTTATGAATAGTAGATATTCAATAAATGTGTGGCATCATTTTACATAGTTATTATTTAAAGAATAGATGGGCCCTGGCTGGTGAGGTTCAGTGGATTGAGTGCCAGCCTGTGAACCAAAGTGTTGCTGGTTAGATTCCCAATCAGGGCACATGCCTGGGTTGCGGGCCAGGTCCCAGTAGGGGGCACTCGAGAGGCAACCACACATTGATGTTTCTCTCCCTCCTTTTCCCTCTCTCTAAAAATAAACATATAAATCTTTTTAAAAAATAGAGATGGAAACA
Source organism: Mormoops blainvillei (assembly GCA_004026545.1). Classification (NCBI taxonomy): domain Eukaryota; kingdom Metazoa; phylum Chordata; class Mammalia; order Chiroptera; family Mormoopidae; genus Mormoops; species Mormoops blainvillei. Next base: position 65,249 of record PVJD01003302.1, on the reverse strand, counting down.
CTGCATGTCAAGATAAGTGGTGAATGAGCAAACTGCTTTAAGTGGCTCATCTAAAATAGCGTTCCTCAAACCTCAAAGTGCCTTCTGAATCACGTGGGGAATCTTATTAAAATGCAGATTCTAATTCAGTAGGTCTGGGATGGGACCTGAGACTTTGCTTTTCCAACAAGCCTCTCAGTTGATACCTATGCTGCTATGTCTATAAGACCACATATGAGGGAGAAGTTATTAATACATGGATTATTAAACCAGTGTGGAGAGGGGGAGAGATAAACCACTGGCCCGATCTTAGCTATATGATCAGAATCAACCGTAGGTTTTTAAAATTCACTTTTTTTAGGTACTATCATATATGCACATGACACAAAACTCCAAAGGCATAGAAAAAGGTGTATAGTTAAAAACTGTCTTCCTTCTACCCTGACTCCAGTACCCTAGTCTCCCTCCCCAAGAAACAATAACCACTTCAATTTCTTGTTTATACCTCCAAAAATATTCTGAGTACCGAAGTCATATTTTTCCCCACTTAATATATTATACATGTCATTCTATCATCATTATACATTTAGAGCTACTTCAATACTTTAAACAACTGAATACTATTCCACTGTGTGGGTGTAGTATAATTAATTTTACCAATCCCCTACTGATGCACTTACGAGTTGTTTCCAATCTTTGGCAAACCTCAATAATGCTACAGTTTACAGCCCTGTACCTAGACTATTCCACATATACATGACTATATCTGTGGGAAAATTTTCTACAAAGGAACTGCTGCCAAACTGACCTCCAGAGATTGTACCAGTTTATACTCCCACCACTTATAGGTGGCTGGTACCATTTCCTGTGGCACTTCAAAAAAGCATGGATGCCAGGGCTTCAACTCTGGAGCTTTTGATCTAGCAGGGGGAGGCTGGACTTCAGGGGTGGGTGTGTGCTTTGGTTTTAATCTCCACGGATAGCTAATATGCAGTCAAGGCTGGAAAGCGTGGACAGAAAAATCACTTTCACTTGGACTTCTCCAATTTAGTCCCACAGGCACTAACTCCACAAAAGAACTCATACTCATACCTCCCACTCAAATAGCTCCCCATTCCTCACTCCTATTTTCAGTCACGGTATTTCCTCAATCATATACAAATGAAATTTAGGTATTATTCTTCCCTGCCAACTCCTTTCCTCAAGGAAATCAACTTAGTGGCTGTGTCCTAGCAATTTTTTAAAAAACTCTCTCCAATCGAATTCCTCCATATTATTTCCTGCCACATCTGTCAGCCCTATACCCTATTCTGCTCTATTTATCTGCCCTCCAGGATGTAAGCGTTTTCACAAATCCTGCACCTGAAAACAGGCATATTATCTATACAACCCACCCCTTTTAAATCCCCACAACATTTACTTCTTTCACCTCACTCAGATTTCTCTTTAAGCACAGTAATAAAAGCTTACAGTAAACAAATGTTAAGATCTCAGGTTTTGGAATCACCAATCTGTGGGTGAACCATGATTGTGATACATACTAGCTGTGAGACCTTGGTCAAATTAATTGACTTCTCAGAGCCTCAAGTTTCTTCATCTGTAAAAAGGTCAGTAACATCCACCACACAGAGATGGAAGACTCAAAAATGAACTACTAGTAAGGCAGATAGGACACTTAGCACAGGGCCAGGCACAGAGTAAATGCTAAATACCAGTTGCTATTACTTATCTCTGACATCTCTCTTACTACATTAACAAAACTTTATGATTACCATGTGTCCTTAACTTCTGTATTCCCTACTGCACTAAGCACAATGTCTTGTATATTAGAGATGTTTAATAAAACCATGTATTTAGCAACTGAATAGTTACCACTCCTTCATCAAAAACCTTTAATTTCCTCACCTGGGCTCAAGTTCTGCCCCCCACAATCTTAACTCTGTGGCCTTGGGCATGCATAGTCTCTCACCTGTTTTACGGATTAAATGAGATAGGAAAGCACTAATACAGTGCTCATCACATAACAGGTAGTCTCTAAAGCACAGCTGTTATTTCTAGAGGTAAAACTATTTTACTCAACATACTCAACCACAGTTAAACTGCTACATCAATTTTTAACAGAAATCAACCTTGCATTTAAAAAAAAACATTTTGTTATGTTAAAATCAGTATTTTTTAAAAGGGAATCATCCATACACTTTAATATTTAAAGTGTACACTGAGGAGTCTCACTCCCAATCATGATCCTTTCTGTGTTTTTCCCCAAATATTTTATACAAAATTTTTTTTTATCATATATCCTCTCTTCCATCTAGGCTGAACAGTTGAACTGTTTTGGTATGTGTCTTTACCTAATTCTTTTTCAGAACCACTTAAAAATAAGCTGCAAATATCATGACAGTTTACCTTTTACATAGTTCATCAGGTAAAAAATGGTCCAGTTAAAAAAACAACTTTTTTCCCCAATCAGGAAAGCCTGTTTTTATTTTACTGGAGACTCAACTCAGGTGGCACATGACAATTAATAAAATGGCTTCAGAGGTAAGAGACAGAGGGGAAACAAAAATTAAACCACCAGGAGGAAGTAAGCGCTGGCTGGTTTCTCCTCAGTCTCATTTAGGGAAGAGAGTTGGTGTCTCTCCACAATAAGGATGGATCCTTTCCTTCAACTCTTGGTAGGGGAGAGAGAAGAAAGCAAAAGACAACTGCTTTGGTACTCCTGAGTCTCAAGGAAAAGGGGAGAAAGCCTGTGTTTTGATGCCATAAATTATAGGATACGAGTCAGCTGGAATACTGGCAGATACCAGGTGGTAGTAACTCTGGGTGACCTCTGAGTTGGAGTCACTTCAGTTTGGCAGTGGGAGGATCCCTGCTGTTGACAGGGGGGTTTGAGGTCTCTGGGTTGTGGGCTACCCCACTTCCAGCTGCTGCCATCACCGCTGGCAGCAGAGGTGGTTTTGTGGGCCATTAGGCCTCAGGCTGGGAACTTTCTATGGGGCTTGGCTGGGGTTATTCTCACCACACCCACCTTTTGTGGTAGGCTGTTGGGGTGGCAAGGCCTTCAGTATATGGGCAGGAATCTAGGTGGAAGAAACTCTCTTATGTCTCTGCTGATCATGCCAGGCAGAAGTGTCAACAACTAGTACTTAGTACATATTCCAGCAATAAATGGGGGGGGGGGGTGCAGGGGGCACACAAAACTTAAGAATTCAAGACAGGAATAATAAAAATCTCAGGCTTTTTTTTAATTCAAAAAACTAAACTGAAAAGTATTATGGAGTTCCTCAGAGGTTCAAAAATGTGTATTTTATACTTCTGATTATTACATTATTGACCAAAAGACAATCAATAAGATGAGAGTCACTGTTTTCTAAGAGTCAAATGTCAATATCTGGGCTGCAAAGGCAGTTGAGCTGTAAAAAAAGCTTTCTAATATTTTGACCTGAAATTATGGTAAGGGTCAAGTAAGAAAGAAGGTAGGCCACAGGCTGCCCACTATTTATACTATGGTTCTTGGAATAATTCCTTAGGTATGTAGGTATCCGGTACCCACTCAGTTTCAGAGATAATGACTACTTAATTAACCTTTATTGAACAGATATCAGGGATATTAGGTGAACAGTGCTTCTCCCTGCTTCATTTTTTTTTTCCTATGTGAAAAGAAAGTAGTACTGTTAACTCCTGAGGTGGGATGGTATATTTGATTAGTATGCAACAGAGGAAAATAAACTGGGGACATTTAACACACTTCCACCCTTTTCCTTGGGCTTGGGCCTGCCTATAGAGAGCATGAGTTCTTTGCTCTAGTCAAGACTTACCTAAACTGGGACCTGCCAAATTCTAGGATCCTTTCGAAACTATTTGGCTCTGTCCTCTAACAAACTTTATTAATAATAAAGGTGATATTTTAGCCTCCATCTACTTATATTTACAAAGGAATAACATTTATTGGGGACCTCAACATAACACAATAAACACCAATCTCTTTGCTATTTAACAGCTCTTTTCTTTATTCTTTTTCTTTTCTTTCTTTTCTTTCTTTATTGTCAGTGTAACTGATAAACAAAACTATCAGAGGAAAAGGACCAAGAGAAAACCTACGTACCCTACTGGTAATCTCACTATGCAGAAAAACCCAAATAGCATGTACAGAGTAGGCTGTCAAAATTGGTAAATGAATAAGCTAACTGGGATATTTTAAGGTATTAACATTCAAATGGTCTGTTCTAAGACCTAAGCTAACTATTAATCAAAAGTGTGAATAAAAACTGTTCTGAAACTCATTTTTATTCTAGAAATATACTTAACAGAATGTGATTCTTTTAATTTTCCATTAACTTAAAGCAAATGAAATCATCATTGTTGGTCATACTACACAAGATACTTTTGTCTAAAATGCAAATGTCAATTCAAATACAAAAATTTTCTGGTATTAAACTGATAATTTTGCTAATAAAAATGTTCACTCTTTGCATTTATCCAAAAACACTATATTCCAATATTTCTGAAATTAAATATAAAATAGCAATTTTTTCACAGTCCTCAGCTGTAGTAACCAGTGAACAAATTATAAACAAAGCTCTACTATATATCAAAGTCAAGAAGCAAATTATTCATTTGTATCTCAGGAACTTTGTACGACATTGTTACTCAATACAACATTTTAAAATAAGTACAAATAAGGACACTCAAAACACTACCTAAAAATGCAAGAATCCTTAGGCAAAACATTAAATGCTAATGGTTAGTTTTTACTATTACAAGGAGAACAGAATGACTGGGGATAGATAGATAGACAGGTAAAATTCACAAAATTTTAACCCATAAATCAATTTTAATTCCCTTAGAACTAAGTCCTCCTTCAATATAGTCAGTAAGTTTTAAGGCTTACCTTCTTCTGTTTCTACTGGCTGTTGAGAAAGAATTTTAAGAAGAACTGGATTTTTCCACACCCCTTCCTTGGTAACATGAACCAATATTTGTAAGTTATTATTCCCAAATTCCAGTAATGCATCATGTGACTCCTAAAACAAAAAAACAGCACATCCAGAAAACAGGATAATAAGCAATATAGACAGTAGTTTTGCCTTGTAAAATATCTGAATGTCTATGAAAGGACCTATATCTTGGGGGAAAAAACTATCCTTACAGCTTCACGAGATTATGGTGCTGCTCTTTAAAAGAATGAAATTTGGGTGTTTTCACCAAGTTAAAGAGTACCTTTACAATGTTTTCCTGAACTTCCCCTGGGTAAAATCATCACAATTCACTTATATCCTTACATTACTAAATTATTTTATGGCCAATGGTACAGCCTTCCTTTAAAGGATTCTGCAGTATTCACACAGGCAACCTATTCCTTTGAATAAAAATATTTCTTAATGACACCACTTGTTATATGCTTTTTAATTGTTTAAATTATTCTATCAAATGGCTTTTTAAATGAGAGATGGCTCTATATAAAATGTCATGAAAAGTGTAGGCTCGTTATTAGCTATCATTCTATCTCCTCAGAAAACAAAATATAACTGCCAACAGTTTGTTCTTTAAAAGTACTTATATACACAAAAAATGGGGAAAAGGGGGTCAGAAATTTAACTTGACCTAAATGATTAAGTATATGTCTCACTATCCTCTACTACTAGTGAGGATTATTGGTTGTTCCCATAGTCTAAAATTTTAACTTGTTTTTCCTTATTTTAGACAGATGAAATTCTCAAGGAACATAAGCTTCCATTTATAGCAATATATTCCTTTGTAGTTTAAAAGGTTTAAGAAGTTTAAAAAGTTGGCAGACCTAAGAATGTAATCTTATATTCACTTAATAGAAATATGAAAAATAAAGTTCGTTTTTCCCACTTAATTTTCACATAAAAATTATAGGTTTTTGCCCTGGCCAGGTGTCCTGGTTGGTTGGAACGTCATTCCTGTACACCAAAAGGTTGCAGGTTCAATCCCTGGTTGAGGGCGTGTACGGGAGGCAATTAATCTCTTTCCCTCTCCCTCCCTCTCTTCTCTCTAAAATCAATTGGTGAGGATTTAAAAAAAAAATTATAGGTTTTTAATACACACATACATGCCCCCAATATGTTAAGTTATCTTCTACTGAGAAATGGTTTAAGACATAAAATTGACACAGAAAGTGATATTCCCAATTAGTAGTTTACTAACAGCAGTATTTTATTAATGGTCCTTGACTTGTCCTCAGGCTTCTTTCTCTTTAATTTAGGACAACAGGCATTTACTTTGCAGTGAAGTGAAAACTGTATGTGAAGATTTCAGAATTTGCTGTGCCTGGTTACCATGTATATAGTATATAAATATACCTGTACCATTTACTTTAGCAGAAAATTCTATCACCAACCATGATAAACAGTAACTAAAATAAAAGCTACAATTTGGGTTAAAAACAAAAACAGCTTTCTACTTTTTCATCTGTTCAAAGCAGTGTTTATTCTGAGTACAAATGATATGTGTAATCTTTTGTTACCAATGGATATATTTATATTTATTATAGCAAAGTCACTTTAAAAATGTTAAATAGAATCTTTAAAAACTATGATGGAATTTTAAAATCAATTTTAAAACTTAAATTGTAAAACTACAATACAAAAACACTAGCACAAGATGTTCTCTCTACCACAATTTACAATAAATAAATAGCAGAGATATGGTCAAATAATTTATGGTGCAACCACAAAACAGAATCCCAAGCAGTTGTCAGAAAAGGAGATCTATTGAATATATATGCAATCCTAGACATATGTCCATGATTCTGATATTGTGATTTGTAAGATATCTGGTCTTCATCCACAGTTCCTGGGCATAGAAATTCCCCTTCCCTTCCCATGTACACTGACCTATCTGGCTGTTCCTGTGTTATATCCTTTCATAATAAACCAGTAATCTAGTAAATAAAATGTGTTTCTGAGTTCTGTGAGCCACTCTAGTAAATTAATTGACCCCAAGGGGGTCATGGGAACCTCTGGTTCATAGCAGTCAGTCAGAAGTATAGGTAAACAACCTGGACTTGCATTTGGCATTCTGAGTTGAAGGGGTTCATTACAACTGCCAATCTGTAGAGCCAGCCAGTCAGCACTCCAGGTAACAACCTGGGTTTGTGGCTATTGTCTGAAGTGCGTGTATGGGAAGAAGGAGGGAGGCAGTCTTACAGAACTGAACCCTTAACCAATGGAATCTGATGCTCTCTTCTCTGGGTACACAGTGTCAGAATTCAGTTGAACTAATTCTTCAACACCCTGCTGGAGTCTGAGAATTGCTTGTGGGTGTGGGAAACCATACCCTACACATTGATACTGGGTCTAGGGGACTTCATTTAATGATAAAATTATTGTTTCAAAAAAGCTACAAAAAAATAGGATCTTGTTTTTGTTTATTAAAAAATCCATTTCAGAGTGTATTTTCATATTCATAGGGGAAAAGTCTGGAAGGGTCAGACAGCTTTAAGTTATGACTCAGTGCTATATCTGTGCCCTGCATGCTCTAATAAAACTATTTTCTTATTAAAAGTATCCTCAAACCTCTATAGCCTTGACTACTTATCACTTAAAATAAGAAAACTTCAGGGTTTTACCTTTTAGATTTCAAAACGGACTATGGTATACATCTATCTGTACTTCTACTACATTTATTTTATTAAACACATTAAAAAATATATCCTAAGTGTCATAAAAAAAATTACACAGATGGGGAAAAAAATGAAATATTTTATTCAGACATACTATCTAAGAAGAGAATAAAGAAATGAGTATTCTCTCTTCAAAGGGTACTAACAAAATAATAGCAACAGCCTTAATAAATTAAGTATATTTGCCCTTCTAGACAAAACTACTGGCAGGCATCAAAACAAAGAGTAATGAAATCAATGTGCTATACATGAAAGATGATTTTAGCTGCTGTATGATTATGTTAGGAATCAGTACCACATTACAGGGATTAAAATGGGCCAACAGCCCTGGTTGGGTGGCTCAGCTGGTCAGAGTATCATCCCAACATGCCAAGGTTGCAGGTTCACTCTCCAGTGAGGGCACATGTAAGAATTAACCAGTGAATGCATAAATAAGTAGAACAACAAAGTCTTGTTTCTCTCTCTCTCAAAAAATGAATAAAAAAATAAAACAGGCCAAGAACATAACAAAGAAACCTGTTCTTCCCAAAAAGATTAACTTTATTTAATTTTGGGTTATACAAGTATATCCTAGAAAAGAAATTTCCAGATAATAAGTGTCTGTTAATATGCAGATCTTTACTTGTGCCTACATGAAACAGGTCCTAGCTACTATGGAGTTTGGGTCTTCAAGGAAGCAGTTAACAAAGCTCGGATATAAATTGGGTGTAACTTTGGACAAGCTAATTAATTAACCTCTCTGTGCCTGTCTCCCCATTTATAAATGGAGTCAAATGATTATAAGGTTTGTAATTTGATTAAAAGATACAAAACATGTAGAGCAATGTTTGGCACACAATGATAAATAAATGATAACTATTATTCTACTGTGCTTTTTTAAAAGATTTTATCTATTTTTATGGGTGGCGGGGGGGGGGAGGACAGAAACATATGTGAGAGAAACACCAATCAACTGCCTCTCACATGTGCCCTGACTGGAACCAAGCCAACAACCCAGGCATATTCCCTGACCAGAAATCGAACTGGCGATCCTTCGCTTTTTCAGTACGATATGAAACCAACTGAGCCACACCAGTCATGGCATATGTCTATTTCCTAAAAAATGGTTTCTCTGTCTCTACCAGTAACAAGCAAATTGGCCTCCAGTCACTGGCAGTGCACTTGTTTTTCTTCTACCCTAATCTCCTCCTCCCCATCTTGCTAGTTTCTGATCTGCTCAGCCTTGGAAAGCTGATAATCAGGCCAATATGAGGGCCAATGTAGTTCTCCTGTAAGTAAAATGCATGAATAGAATTTATGATGATTATTTTGACTTACAATGCTTGACACAATGCCTGAAGTGTTACAGGGAAATTACTAGATAGGTGTACAAGGAATGATCCAAATATTGCTACCTTATAACCATGGACAATTTAACATTTTTAATAGCTTTATTCTGTGTAAAACTGTTTTTGAATAATGAAAACTTCTAGTCATTGTTTTCTGAGCTATGCAAAAGCTAATAAAACCAATTGAAAATATTTTTAACACACCTCCTACATCTGAAAGGTCTCTCATTTCACAAACTTAATACCAATGTATAATTAACTTGTTTTTGTTCTAAGTTTCCAAATTTAATTTGCTGGGAGAAATTAGTTAGGTGTCTTGGGCACCTAAACAGAGACCTTTTTTGAGCCCAAATCAACTCACCTGCAGAGACTGAAGAAAGAGTACCCACACTTCATGAGGCAGTTCACTTTCAGACACTGAAAGCAGCAATTCAAAACAACTCCTAAAATATAAATAAGTCAGTATATAAAGGTGGCTAGGGTCATAATCAAACTGTATGACACTGATACCGAATATATATTTTACATTTGTTTAGACTTTTAAATTTTGGTTTTTCACATTTTACACTTCAAAATTTTCAATATTGTTACATTGGCTTTAAACTCTAAAAAAGATAAACTAGGAGGCTTAATAATTACATTGTTACTTTAATACATTTAGTTAAGAATATAAACCTTATATAAATCACATACCAGAGTTTTGTTTAGTTAACTAGGGTATGGGGAGGATGCCCACACAGGAAACATTCTGATTCCAGAAGACAAAAACAGGAGCTCATGCTCCTGTCAATTCAGCTGATAAAGTGACAAATGCATGTAACTGTCATCTATATAGGTTCTTGTCACTTGAACAGAAAGCAGAAAAGTAGGCAAGGCCATTTCTTTACCTCTAACAAATCAAGCAAGAAATAGAGAGTTTTCTCCTTTGTACCCTAACCAATACTAAGAAAAAAATAACAGAATTTTAAAAAGGAAATATATAACAATTTGAATAAAGATCAGTTCAAAATACCAATAAACTAACACCTCTCTAAAATCTTGCAGAATGTTACTTTACCCTTTAGAGATCAGCATAGGTAATATAGAAAACGGACTTAGTGGGAGGAATAATGGGATTATAAAACAAGGAATGTTTGTATTCCATAAAAAGTATAGTCTTAAAGGTTTTGGGTTTTGGAGAACAGGAAAGAAAACAGGTGAGGCCAGAGAAAAATAAAATGGACCACCCAGACCAAAAGTTATCACAACAATCTGTAAGCTGAACCAAGGTGATTCCCCAGACAAAAACTAAATAGCTGCTGTATTTTTTCAGTTTGCAGATGAAATTACATTAGAGGTGTAATTTTGTCTGCCATCTGGCAGCCAAATATTAAAATAGCAGCTAAATTATCAGGGACTCTTAGGGTGGTAATCTTATACTGTACCCTGGTATTTTCTGCTAGTAAAATTCCTAGTTCCAATAACATAACTGCAGATTTCATAATGTTTTCCCCCGTCCCCAAAGTGTTCCTCTAAGACCGAAAGAGTTTCCAGATACTCTGTCACTTGAATTGAACTATACCTGAAGACAGAGAAATTCTTGGATTCCAGGCCTCAGTGGGACAAGAGACCAGAAACAATCAGGCTATGTTGCTTGACTTGTATCGGATTGGTCAAAAAGTCTGTTTAGTTTTTTCCATAAAATAAAGACACATTTTTCATTCTCACCAATAACTTTATTGATTTGTGTATTTTGAATATGTGGGCTATCTACCACTATGGCTTCTTGTGGGTAGAGGCCAACAGTGCTGCTAAACATCTCTCAATGCATAAGACAGCCCCACAGCAAAGAATTATTTGGTCAAAATATCAATAATTACTAAGAAACTTCATAAGCCACTTCTGACAAGTTCAATCAGTCACAGCACCTTCTCTATACTCTGCACAAATCTTTTTTTTTGCGTTTCAGTCGCATTTTTACTTTTCTTGAAATGATAAAGCATAGCATGCCAAAACTGCTGCATATCTTCTTCCATCTTTAATACTAAATTGTTGCACAAAAATTCACCAATTTTTATGATTTTTTTTTAATGCACGTATGACAGCTGTCACAATACAATCTAAAAAAATTGTTTCGAATGAAGTTAAAGACAACTAAGCACTACTAGGGCCATCTAACAGAAAAAAACAAACAAACAAACAACTTTTTGGCCAACCCAATACTTTATCTTCTGGAAACCTGAGTCTGAAGGCTCAGAGCAAAGGTAATTTCATGCAAAAGTATGACTTTAATGGTGCTATGAATAACATGATGCCATAACTAGAAGTCAGGCAAACATTACAACCAAAAGTACTCAGTTTTAAGAATGATTTAAGTTCTTAAACTTACAGTACTAATCTGCCAAGCACTAATAGGACATCTTCACATTCAGTAGTTAAATATGGGCGTGCACTGGCAAAGCTTTGGATGGCAAGTCGATATACCTCCAGAAGATACACCATATGTTCTGATGCATTCTTGTTGCTTGCATATTGCAATAGGGTCTAAAAAATAAAATTAAAGTTTTAATTATTAAAAAAATAAAAACAATGAAACCAACACTGTTTTCTCTTTTTTCTTTTTTTTTTCTTGCTAACAGACACATCTTTTATTTGCCTTTATAGGGTCTGGCTTGTTTAGAGGATTCCATTTTCATCACTTAATGAATTGTTTTTGCTGAGTTAAAGAAAAGGCTCTTCTGACATGAAAACAAATCTATGAGTAGAGCCATAAATTGTCTATACTGGTTCTCTCTAGAGGTCTGGAGTTATCATCTCTAAAATGCAATGAGTTTCATTAATACAACATTAAACTGAGCACTGACCATGTGCCAGGCACTGGGTATACAAGAATTAAGAATGATCCTTGCCTTCTACAAAAAGACTTATTACTGAATATGGTCCTCAATTCTACAGTTCAAAAAAAAAAAAAAATCAAATTTCTTTTGCATACATAGAACTGATTGGGCTTAATTCATTTATACTAATTTATAAAAGGTTGATGTTACAGTTTATATTTAAGTTTATTTTCCAAAATTAACATAAGTCACTTGTTTACAGTGAGGTGACAGTCATACTGTCACCCAGGATACCCCATTTATGTAAGAGGTTATCTGATGGGCACAAAATCTAAAACAAAGGAAAATGGAGCCACAACCAGACTTGATAAATGACCTGTCCAACACTAAGAATTTTTTGATAAACCATTACACAGTAAAAGCTCTCTTAACTAACGCACTGAATTATCCAATCTTTGTATACCAGAATGATCAAGCCAGTTAGTTACTATACCCATTCAATTAAGTATCTTGCTTCTTTACCAGTCGCTTTAGAAAAGTGGGCTCCTTCTGTATTTGCCCCCATTAAACCAAATACCAAATTTTTTAAAAAGATTTTTAATTTATTTTATTTTTAGACAGAGGGGAAGGGAGGGAGAGAGGGAGAGCGAGAGAAACAGGGATGTGTGGTTGCCTCTCACACATCTCCTACTAGGGACCTGGCCAGCAATCCAGGCATGTGCCCTGACTGGGGAATCGAACCAGAGACCCTTTAGTTCGCAGGCCAACACTCAATCCACTGAGCTATACCAGCCAGGGCTCCAAATCCCAAATTTTAATAAAGTAAGGAAAAACATGGAATAACAAGATTATAAAACTGACCCCATAAAACTTTCCAGCTAGAAAAGTAGAAAGAAGGAACACAGGATATGTATTTATTTGGTACATAGGTAAGATTTCACAAAAATCTCTCAAGAAATTTATTAAAATTTATGTTAGGAAGAAATTCTGTTTTAAGTCAGCAAATTATTTAATGCCTGCATTGGTTAATCTGAAAACCAGAGAGCTATACAAATTCATATTTAGTACCAGATTTTATACTTCTTGAGGTGAGGTATTATATCTTATCCATCATTATGGGCCTCACAACTCCTCCACCCCTACAGGACATTCTCAAGTCTCACTGAATGTTTGCTGAATACAATCACCATTTTATTCATTTGACAAATATTTATTGATAGCCTACTCTACAGTGCTGGCTGCTGGGGAAAGACATGGGGGCCTATCCTCGGGGAGCTTTCAGAATGAGTCACAAAAACCATGCAAATTAACCAACTGCTGGCTAAAGTATGCAAAGAGAAGGGCCAAGTGCATACAGATGAGGTGGGTCTTTCCACAGTCCACCTTTGTTTTGAGAATGCTTCTGTTGCCAATCTAATTGTTTTTAGACACAGACACTCCACTAAAACTACACCAAGTAACACAATTTCAAAGATTAAATACTCCAGGGGTATTTACGTTTACAGTTTTCCCTATATTGATTTATATTTTTTTATAATTCCCGAATCTTTTTCATATGTTAGTCTAATTAAATAGTGAGATCACCTTAACATACTCACTATGAGCATACTCGGGGTATTTGAATAATCACTGGAACAATCTTCACTGTCACCTTTTCTAAAAACGCAAGACTTGACTTTGGGTAGTGAACACACAATGCACTATACAGATGATGTATTATAGAATTATACACTTGAAACCTATGTAATTTTATTAACCAATATCACCCCAAAAAATTTAATGAAATTTTAAAAAATATGAATAAATTTTACCCACCCAGTATTTTAACAAAAAATTACTTCATCAGAATAATGAAAAAGACAAACGGGAAGTATCTTATTTTACTTTAGAAATTTAAATTTTAGGCACCAACAAAACGGAAAGAGAAAGAGGAAATAAATGATAACTATAAATCCCTCAAGTTCACTGGCACACTACAGAGACCAAATCAATAGCCTCTTCTCTTTGTTTCAGTAAACTCATTTATCCCAAGAACACCTATTATGTGGCAATATTGTGCCGGGCACTGGGGATGGAGACTCTATTCCTACCCTTATTAAATAAACACCCTTAATACCCTTATTAAGTATACTAATGGGTCAGATATACAATGTATAAAAATTAGCCCAATTAGGCACAATCTTTGACAATTTTAAACATTCTTACTGGGGTCCTCTCATTCATATCCCAAGCAGATTACCCCCCAAGTTCTTGCTATATACCTCACTCAACTGCCCCCTTAGACATTTCCATTTGGGTGTCCTAGTCAAATCACAAACTCAACATAACCAAAATAAACACCTTCCCCAGCAAATATGTTCTTCTTTTCAGGAGGCAGAGCTAAAAGATTATCTTTGAAACCACCACACCAAAGTTTATAACTCAACCTCAGAAATATCTGTGTCTCCTGCCCCTAAGCTTTATTTCTATAGCCAATGACCTAGACCAGGGTCCTCAACATCCTTCAATTACACTAATGTGTTAAATGACAACATGTTTGCACAATAAAAAATCAATGCAGGGAGAAAAAAGACCAGAAGGAACTCACTAAAATGCTAATATGGTTATTACCACTGGAACAGCAGTAGGATTATAAAAAGTTTTTGGTCGTCTATATTTTCCTGAACTTCCCAGGTTTTCTTTTTAGATTTTATTTATTTATTTTTAGGGAGGGGAATGGAAGGGGAGAAACATTAACGTGTGTTTGCCTCTCACACTCCCCCAACCAGGGACCTGGCCCACAAACCAGGCATGTATCCTGACTGGGAATCGAACCTGTGACCCTTTGGTTCACAGGCTGGCACTCAGTCCACTGAGGCACACCAGCCAGGGCCCAGATTTTCTTTAACAAGCTGTATTACCGTATTTTGCTGTGTACAACATGCTCCTGTGTATAACGTGCACCCAACATTTTTGGGTACATTATACACAAGATTATTATACCCATTATTATATGTATGGTATGTAATTATTAAACCCGCATATAATGAGCATATTTATTTTTCCCTCAAAATGTGGGTAAAAACTGCGCATTATACATGGCAAAATACGGTATGTTTACAATGAAGGAAAAAATATCTCCCCTTATCCCAATTCTATCTACATTCCTCACTGCATGGTTTCCAAGAGGCTGGCAGTACCCTGACTATTCTCTGAAACTATCAGGGAGGGAAATTTCTTTCAGGACGGTCATATTTCACACAGGAATGCATTCCAATTTAAACTTCAAATGGTTTAAGACTAAATCCACCTATGGAATAATCATATTTACTGTTTTTGAGCACATAGTATGGGTTAGGTATTTTCCTAAGAGCTTTATATGCTACTAACATTTAAAACGACCCTATGAACCAGGAGATTTATCATCAGCATGTTTTTAGTATGAGAAAACAAAGACACAGTAATATTGTTATTTGCCTAATGACACCCAGTAGCTTAAGTGTTGAATTCGGTATTTGAACTAGGGTCACCCAGTTCCATGTTTTTTCAGAATTCACAATTCTACAACTATTTTAAGTGTGCTTTTAAATTCTGCTTTTTCCCCCACTGGGCAGTAACTTTAATATTTTTCAAAAGTAGTAGCATGGTCATCACTTTGGCTTTCTTCGTAAGTTTTTACATCTAATTTCCATTTAAAGTAACTGCTTCTGGGGAAAAATTTCCAGGAATGGTGCTGACTGACACCTCACACTTTAGAATACTGATGGTTCACAAAGAAATGACAAAAAGTATCTGGTATCTACTGTTAAAACTGCATGTCCTATGGTAATAGGAAATTATGCAACTCTTAATAGAGGAGGATTTGCATTACTTCAAATTTTGCACATAAAGCTAGAAGCCTTGTTTTGACTTGAATTTCTCAATATTTTATTAAATAAATTTGAGTAAAATGTCATTGCACTATGATAGATAGACTTCCAGCAGGAGGTAGTACTTCAGCTAGGTTTCTGAATTACGGGTCACTTTTGAAAATGAACAAGTGAGGGGAATAGAAGGACTCCAAGTAGACAACAACTTGAACAAAGTCAAAAAAGACTACTAGCATAGATGGTGACAGCACTTAAAATGTCAGTTGGTGAAGAAGCACCAGAGATTTCCCAATGAAGAGACTACACTGGATAGGAGATGAAATAGAATGAATGGGAAGAGAACAGCTGGCAGCTTTCTTATTGAGAAAGGCTAGAGTAAATTAAAGTCTTTAAGTCTTTAAAGTTTTTAATAGGGCCCAATTCCCACTTTCTATAGCTAGTTAGTTGATTTTTTTAAACCCAGAAATATGACGGACTTATTTACCCATCTTCCTATTCATCCATCCTGATTAAATTTCACTGGATTTGGTCCATGATTCCAGCCTAAATTCGGTCATGGAATTTAACTATGCCTCCTAGCTTCATTTCATTTTCAATTTTTAAAAACACCTTTTACTGCTATCATAAAAGCAATAAACTTATTGTTCAAAAAATACAGACAGACGGAAATGTAAAAATTATAATGTCAACAATCCGCACTACCAGCACCCAGAAAGAGATCACTACTAACAGACAATATTAAGTTTGAGAAACTTTTATGCCTAAATAAAAGCATTTTAATGGAATCATATTCTACATTGTTTTGTAAAATGTTCTTCAACATCAGTATTTCTATGGTACACAGCCTTGTATGTGTACCACAATTCATTACCCAATTCTCTGTTTCTGGACATTGTGGCTCCTAACTTTGCATTATTATACATAATGTCAAGAGGACCCCCTACCCATTTTTTCCCATGTAACCATGAGAATTTTCTTAAGATAATGTCCCATAAATGAAACTGTTGAGTCAAAGAATACCTAATTTTTATGGCTTTATAAAGTGCCAAATTCTGTTCCAGAAAAATCTGTTCCAATTTACATTTCTATTATTAGGATAACACAGTGACTAACTGAGGAGCTGTCACAATTATACTATTATAGATGGATGGGGAAATATAATGTTTTCTTTACTCAATTTATAATCTTTTCATTATTGTTGTGATGGAATAAAATGTGATGGAAATATTTCATGTTTCTTTTATGACGTAACCTGAATATTTAATTACTACAGCATCTGCATGTATCTTCACCTGTTATCAGTAGTATTAAGGAAGAAAGTTTGGATGAGAACAGCATCGACAGTTAACTTTAATCTTCAAAACAAATCAGAGGGAGGGAACACTTCCTAACTCATTCTATGAGGCCAGCATTCCTCTGAAACCAAAGCAAGGCAAACACAACAGTAAAGAAAACTATAGACCAATATCCCATATGAACACTGAGGCATAAATCATGAACAAAATACTAGGAAACTGAATTTCATGGCATATAAAAATAGATTAGACACCATGACCAGGTGGGGAATTTATTCCTGGAATGCAAGAATGGTTCGGCATATGAAAATCAATGTAATACAGTCCTGTGCTACTTAATGATGGCTCCTGCTCCTGGCTACAAACCTGTACAGCACATTACTACACTAAATATTGTAGGCAACTGTAACACAATGGTATTTATGTTTCTAAATATATCTAAACATAGGAAAAGTAGAGAAAAATATGGTAGAAAAGATTTTAAAATGGCACCCCTATATAGGGCACTTAGCATTAATGGAGCTTTCAGACTGGAAATTGCTCTGGGTGAGTCAGTGAGTGATGAGTGAATGTGAAGGCCTAGAATATTACAGATCATTACTGTAGACTTTATAAACACTGTTCACTTAGACTACACTAAATCTAATTTTAAAATGCTTTTTTCAATAAATTAACCTTAGCTTACTGTAACTACTTTTTAAGTAACTGAATTGTTTTAACTTTTAACTTTTGTAATAATGCTTAACTCGAAACACAAACACATTGTAGAGCTGTACAAAAGTATTCCCCCTCCCTGCCCTTACCCCCTCCAGGGTTGGCAGAGCCAGCTGAGATTTTATTTTGGAAAAAAACACTTGATTTGGCTTTTAGTTAGGGGCATGGGTAAGAGGGAGTCCCCCAGGCAGTAAACTCCTCCACTCCAAGGTTGAGTTGAGGA
Source organism: Mormoops blainvillei (assembly GCA_004026545.1). Taxonomy (NCBI): domain Eukaryota; kingdom Metazoa; phylum Chordata; class Mammalia; order Chiroptera; family Mormoopidae; genus Mormoops; species Mormoops blainvillei. The sequence goes on along the minus strand of PVJD01003302.1, from coordinate 47,398 downwards.
CTGGGGCTGAGCCTCAGGATGGGTCTCCTGTGTCCGCTGCTCCTCGGCACAGCTGCACTGTTCCTTTCCCACAGGCTTGGAGGACAGGAGAAACCACAGTGTTCATTCACTTGGGGAGGAAATCAGGTGACTCAGACACCAGCTTCCCATCACAGGTCTCAATCTTCTTCATAACCACCATCTAGGAGGAGCTGGAGTTGGTGCTGGTGTGGCTGAAGGAGCCAAAGCCCCAACCAGAGATCAAGTTGGCCTGAAAGACCAGGTCATGGTTGAGGTTCCCATAGGCTGGGCTCAGCCCACCTGAGCAACCACTGGTAGCCTTGGTAATGGATACTCATGTTCTGCATCCCACATCCAGCCAGTTCTCCTCGTTCTCCAGCAGCTTGTGGTAGGTGGCAATCTCCACAACCAGGACCAGCTTGAAGTTCATGATTTCCTGGTACTCACACAGCTGCTCGGTCATGCCCCAAGAGCAGTTTCCAGCTCAGCCAACTTGGCCTGAGCATCCTTGACAGCCAGCTCCCCACACTGCTCGGTATCAGTGATGGGAAGTCCTCTGGCCTTTGAGGCAAATGCGGGTGGCTGGGCCCACTTGAGTACAATTGGCCGCTTAAGGCCCGGGGGCCAGAGGTGGACACCTTGTAGGTCTTTTGGGTCACCGTTGTGGACATGGTGGAGGCTGGAGTTGAGGCAAGGAGGCCAAACCAGGCAGAGATTCGAGAAGGAGCTGGTAAGATGCTTCAATATCTCCTTTCTTTAAATCCTTATTCTGTAAGATTTTTCTATTTTAAATTTTAAATATGTATTTTTTACTTTTTAAACTTTTCTTTTGTTAAAAACTAAGACATAAACATTAACCTACCTAGGCCAACACAGGGTCAGGATCACTGTTATCACTGTCTTTCACCTCCACATATTTTTCCATTGGAAGGTCTTCAGGGAAAATAACACTGCATGGAGCTGTGTTATAATGCCTTCTTCTGGAATGCCTTTTGAAAGACCTGCCTGAGGCTCTTCTTGAGGAGGGAGTCACTCATTTCAAAAATATGAACACGGTGGTTTGTTTGGTTAGATCTGTATGTAAGCAGATAATGCACCATGAACATTCCTCTCTATTAATGAAAACCTTTTGGTGCTGGGTTCCATGTTTTCAAACTTTTTAACCAGTTCACTGAGGTCGGCAAAAGTTTCTGCTAAAGCCTTTACTTTGAATTTTCCTGGGGGCCTTCTTTTTCTTCTCTTGCAATTACCTTTTCTTTTGCCTCTTCTTCAACAGTGTGTTTCAGTTCCAACAACTCATCACAATTCAATTCCTCTGGAACCACTTCTAGGATCTCCTCAATGTCATCCTTATCCACTTCCGAGTTAAAGTTCTTTGCCATTTCAACCACAGCCTTGTTGATTTTTGCAAACTCCTAATCCTTGGCAAATCCTTTAAAGTCATGGATGAAACTGAGTGTCTTCTTCCAGATGCCATTTATATAATCATGGATGACATCGACTCAAGCCCAAACAAGGTTCCTGATTAAGTCAAATATAATTGTAATCCTTCAATTGCATCAGTGTCTTCTCAATGTCTTCCTTGATTGTACAGTAGCCTGGGAAAAGGTTCTTCTCAAGCAGTATGTCTTAAAAGCTACTATAACCCCTCGATCTGTTGGTTGAATCAAAGTGGTGGTGTTTAGAGGGAGAAACACCACTTTGATATTGGGATGAAGACTATCAATAAAAGGAGGATGTCCAGGGGTATTATAAACAATAATAAAAACCTTGAAAGGTATTTAATTCTCCAAATAGCACTCTATCTCTGGCATAGCAATTCAGAAGGGCATCTTGGAAGAGGGTCACCTATGACTGATGGCTCCTGTAGTACACTGGCAATGTGTACTTACTGATATGCTTAAAGACCCGGGGTTCTCACTGTGCCAAATCACAAAGGGTTTCAAACTGCAATCTGCATCACTACCCCTAAGCAAAACTGTTATCCTGTCCTTAAAGCTTTGAAACCTGGCACTGACTTGGTTTTCTTAAGGTTGAAAGTCCTTTCAGGCAAGGTTCTGCCCATACTGAACATTTGCTCTGGCAAGTAATTTTCCTCCACAACTGTCTTCTCTGGAGTTTCCAAAAATTCTTTAGCTGTCTTCACATCAGTACTCGCAGACTCACCTCTCACCTACATTATGTAACAAATAACTATTCTTCAATTGTTTAAACCACCCAGAGCTAACAGTAAATTCAACATTGTAGGCAGGTAGAACCTTTTCTTTCAACATCGCACACAGACTTTGCTTTGGCCATGATCATCATGGCACCGAGAGAAATATGTTTCTGTGTTTGATCTTCAATCCAGGTCATTACAAGTTTCTCTGTATCTGACAAAGACCCTTCTCAAATTTTTGTTAGTCTCACTGCCTTCAATGAAGCAGATCCTTTATCTGTATATCCATCTCTTTGTTCTTATTCTTCAAAATCATATTGTAGCTATGGCGGAACAGGACATGCCTGACTAGTGAGCAACAGCCATCACTGATTTCCCACCTTAATAGCCCTTAATCACTTTTAATTTCATTTTTAGGTCAATCACTTGACATGGCCTCTTACTAACATTGGTAGTAGAATGTGTACACTTAGGGGCCATGATAAACAAAACACCACCAGATTAAAGCAAGCACAAGAGAAAATGGTGAGATGAAGAGATGTGATAAACATGAGATGTATGAGGCTGCAGCCAGTGTAACACGGCATACTGTTTTACTGCAAACATTTTTTAATAAGTAGAAAGAGTATATACTCTAAAATAACAATAAAAAGTATAATATAGTAAATATATAAACCTGTAACACAGTCATTTATTATCATCACTTATTATGTGGTATACATAATTGTATATGCTATACTTTTATATGACTAGTTGCACAACTTTGTTTATACCTGCACCACCACAAATACGTAAGTAATGCACTGTGCTACATTACTAGGCAACAGGAATTTTTCAGCTCCATTATCATCTATGGGACCACACTCATATATGCGGTCTGTGATTGACAGAAATGTACACATTAACAGAATGAAGGAGAAAAAAGAAAAACCACACATGATCACCTCAAATGACAAGAAAAGGACATTTACAAATCAACACCTTTCATGATAAAAAAAAAAACCCCAACAAACTAGGAATAGAAGAAAATACCTCAACATAAACCACAGGTGAAAACCCATAGCGAATATATTTAATAGTAACAGACTGAAAGCTTTTCCTTTAAGATCAGGAATGAGTACATCCACTTTCACCATTTCTATTCAACACAGTACTGGAAGTCCTAGCAAAGCAATCAGGTAAGAAAAAGAAATAGAAGACATCCAAATTGAGCCCACATTAGAAAAAAAGAAGTGAAAGTATCACTGCCTACAGATGACATGGTTTTATATGTAGAAAATGCCAAAGATTCCAACAAAAGAACTAAACAAATTTCAGCAAAGTTTCAAGATACTAAATCAACACAATAATCAGTTGGATGTTTATACCCTAACAAAGAACAATCTGAAAAGGAAGTTAACAATGCCATTTACAATAGTATCAAAAATATACTTAGATATAAACTTAACCAAGAAAGTGAAAGACCTGCACAATGAAAACTACAAAACCTTGTTGAAAGAAATCAAAGAAGATATAAATAAATGGAAATATATGACACAGAAATGTTCATGGACTAGAAAACTTAATACTGTTAAGATGATAATACTACCCAAAGCAAGCTAGAGATTCATTGAAATCATCAAAATTCAAATGACCTCTTTTTGCAGAAACAGAAAAATGCATCCCAAAAATGGTATGGACTCTCAAGGGACCTTGAATTGCCAAAATAATCTTAGAATAGAACAAAATTAGAGATCTCATACTTCCTGATTTCAAATTTTACTATAAAGCTGCAATAATCAAAGCGGTGTGTACTGGTATAAAGACACACATATAGACAAATGGAATAGAGAACCCAGAAATAAACCCTTGCATGTATATTTAAATGATTTTCCACAAGGGTAACCAAGACCACTGAGGGGAGGGGAGAAGGGCAGTCTTTTCAACAAATGGTGTTAGAAAAACTGGATATCCATACGCAAAAAAAGTCAATTAGACTCTTACCTTATACCATATACAAATATTAATTCAAGATAAATCTAAGAGCTAAAATCATAGAACTCCTAGAACAAAACATAGGGGGAAAAGTTCTTAACACAAGACTTGGCAATACTTTCTTGGCTTCAATACCAAAAGCACATATAAAAGTAAAAGCAGATAAACTGGATTGCAACAAAATTTTGAATTTTTGTACACAAAAGGACATTATCAATGTAGTCAAAAGGCTACCTATGGATATTACACAAAAGAACTGAAAGCAGAGACTTGAAGAGATATGTGTACACCCATGTCCATAGTAGCATTATTTACAACACCCAAGAATCCATTAACAAATGAACGGATAAACAAACTGTGGTAAATACACAAAACAGATTATTATTCAGTCTTAAAAAGAAAGAAAATTTAACACAAGATACAACATGGATGAATCCTACAGCCAATACATTAAATGAAAGCAAACCACAGAGACTAATGCTGTATGTTTCCAATTATATGCGGTGCCATAGTCAAATTCATGGACAGAAAGTAGAATGGTAGTTGCCTAAGGCTGGGAAGAGAGAGGAATGGCAAATTAATGTTTAATGGGTTCAGACTTTCCATGTGGGAAGATGAAAAACTTCTGGCCCTGATTGGTGTGGTTCTGTGGGTTGAGTGCCAGCCTGCAAACCGAAAGTTCAACAGTTAGGATTCCCATTTAGGGCACATGCCTGGGTGGCAGGCCAGGTCCCCAGCTGGGGGTGTGCTAGAGGCAGCCAATCGATGTTTCTCTTGCACGGTGATGTTTCTCTCCCTCTCTTTCTCCCTTTCCCTCTCTCTAAAAATAAATAAAGTCTTTAAATGGAAGGAAGGAAGGAAGGAAGGAAGGAAGGAAGGAAGGAAGGAAGGAAGGAAGGAAGGAAGGAAGGAAGGAAGGAGGGAAGGAGGGAAGGGGGGAAGGAGGGAAGGGGGGAAGGAGGGAAGGGGGGAAGGAAGGAAGGTCGGTCTAGAGATGAACGCTGGTGAAGGTTCCATAATAACGAAATATACTTAATGCCACTGAACTGTATGCTTAAACATGGTAAAATTTATATTACGCATATTTTATCACAATAAAAAATATACCAACCCTGGTTGGTGCGGCTAAGTGGACTGAGTGCCAGCCTGTGAACCAAAAGGTTGCTGGTTCGATTCCCAGCTGGGGCACATGCCTGGGATGCAGGCCAGGTCCCCAGTTGGGGGCGTGTGAGAGGCACTTTCTCACACAATGGTGTTTCTCTCCCTCTCCTTATCCCTCTCATCCCCTCTCTCTAAAAATAAATAAAATCTTGGAAAAAAAAGTCTCAAGATTTTAGTTTAGCAATATTCTTTTTTTTTTTTTTCCTCACCTAAGAGCATGCTTACTGATTTTAGATGAGGGGAAAGGAGGGAGAGAGACAGGGAGAGAAACATTAATGCTAGACAGAAACGTTGACTGGATGCCTCCAGCAGGCACCCCAACCAGGGATTGAACCTGCAACCTAGGCATGTGCCCTGACCAGCAATCGAACCCAAGATCTTCCGGTTTGTAGGATGAGGCTCCAACCAAAATGAGTCACACCAGTCAGCATGATTAGTAATTTTCAAGAAACAGAAGTGTGTGAGTGTGTAACAGGAAGGCTAGGAAGAAAGAAGAGGATAAATTCAAATATCCCCATTTCTGCTTTAGTGAGTCACTAATACTAAAAGAATGGTCTCTGGAGATTGTAAGATCCAAGCATTATCACACTGGGAAAAGGTATTACAATTCTGAGGTAGCTATGTAATAGAGTGAAATACCATGCCTTTTGGCTGTGGATTCAAACCTCTATCACCATCATTTGCCAGCTAACCTCTGTGGGTCTTGATTTTTTTTTTTAAATCGGTCAACGGAAATTGAGTACTTGAACTAGACACTGTGCAATATAGCTTTTTAAAAAATGTGCGCAAGAAACACAGCAAAGTATTAACATCTTAACCATTTTAAAAAGTGCAGTTCTGTGGCAATAACTATATTTACACGAACTCTTGAATAACAAGGAGGTTAGGAACGCAAACCTCCATGCAGTCAAAAATCCACCTATAACTTTTCACTCTCCAAAATGTAACTATAGTTGTCCCTTGGTATCCGTGAAGAATTGGTTCCAGGACTCACTTGGATACCAAAATGCATGGGTCCTCAAGACCTTTATATAAAATGGCGTAAAATGATGCATAGTCAGCCCTCCCCATCTGTGAATTCCCAATGACAGATTGAAAATACTGTTGGTTCTTTTGTTTAAAAAAAAAAAAAAGTACTGTTTTTGATCCAAGGTTGGCTGAATCCTCAGATGCAAAACATGGGGGCATGGAAAGCCAACTGTCTATTTATTGAAAACAACCTGCATGTAAGTGGATCCACACAGTTTAAGCCCATGTTGTCCAAGGGCCAACTGTACATTGTTGTGCTACCATCACCAGCATCCCTCCACAGAACTCTTCATTTTGCAAAACTGAATCTGAACTCATTAAACAATAACTCCCCATCCCCCAACAGCCCCTGGTAACTACCATTCTAACTTCTGTCTCAGTGTGCATGATAGCTTTCATAATGTATTTTCTTTTTGAAAAAGCAAAACAAGAGTGTGGTAATGGTATCAGAGTAGACAAATCAGTGGAACAGCAGAGTCCAGAAACAGACCAACATACCTATGGCTAATTAATTTTCAACAAGGTACGAAGGCAATTTCTCAATTCAACAAAAAAGTCTTTTCAACAAATGAGGCAGGAACACTTAGATATTCATATTTTTTTTAAAAATTTTTCATCATCCTTTATAAAATATAGTGTAATTAACTCTAAATGAATTTCACATATAAATGTAAAACCTAAAACAATAAAATTTACAGAGGAGAACATAGGAGGATATCTTTGTGGTATTGGGTTAGGCAGATTTCTTAGACATAACATGAAAAACACAATTCATGAAAGAAAAATTTGATAAGCTGAACTTTACCAAAATTAAAAACTTGTGTTCTTCAAAAGATGCTGTTAAGAGAATAAAAAGACAAGCCACAGCCTAGGAGAATATCTTTGCAAAGACCTGACCCCATCAGCTCTGTGGTTATAAAAGAGATAAACTTAACAGAAATTAACCATGGCTTGGCTGTTCTTGCGCCCACCTAGTAAGGTAAGACTTCTCTTTCCTGTTAATGTCTCACCTAGTTTTCCCTGGAAGTTCTTGATAGTATCTCACATGAGGTTCACCAACAGTTCTGTCCAGAACATATGACATCGACCATGCGGTCTACCTCAGTTCATCCTTGTCAGCAGATGCTCCCTGTAAGCTGGTGGAGAGCACCTCAGTCTTTCCCCATGACACAACAGAATTTGTGTCGTGGCCAAGGGTGTTTTCTCCCAAGAGTTCCAACTGAACCAAAGGTAGAATGGAAGAAGTGTGAGGTCTGGCCGTGGCTCATATGGCTCAGTGGACTGAACGCTGCTGGCCTGTGAACTGAAAGGTTGCTAGTTCGATTCCCAATCAGGGCATGTGCCTGGGTTTGAGGTCAGGTCCCTGGTTGGTGGTGTGACATTTTTCTCACAGATGTTTCTCTCCGTCTCTTTCTCCCTCCCTCCCCTTTCTCCCTCCCTCCCCCTCTCTCTGGGAAAAAAAAAAGGAGTAAAATCAAGGAAGGAAGGAAGGAAGGAAGGGAGGGAGGGAGGGAGGGAGGGAGGAAGGGATCTGTTCAGAAGGTATCCAGCCATGTAGCACGAAAAAGAGGCATTTATTGAAAAAGATACAGAATACAAGAAACACTGTACACTGGACAACAATGCCTCACTCCCCTTCAAAGTAGGCACCCTGGGGCCTCACACAGTTCTCCCAGTCACCATCAGCTGCCCTGTCATATTTTCCTGAATCTCATATACAGTCTGAAATCTCTTCCCTTTCAAAGGTGATTTTAGTTTTGGGAAAAGCCTGAAGTCACAGGGCACCAAATCTGGGCTGTAGGGAGTCCGAGTCACCTGGGTGATGTGATGTTTCGCCAAAAAACTCTGTATGAGATGTGATGCATGAGCGGGCACACTGTCATGGTGAAGCTGCCAATAACCAGCTGCCCGTAGCTGCAGCCTTCTGAATCATCCGAATAGTTTCAGGGGAGGAATGTTCATGCTTAATGCAAAATTTGATGCAGATTCATTGCTCTACTCATTCAGTCATTTTGAATGCACAGCCACACAGTACACATGCTCACTCATTGGTGCCAACCACCCCCACTGTCTAGTACAGTGACATTGTCATTGTTCACGTATGTGCATTCCAGCCTATGCTCCTTGGCTGCCAGGTTACAGCAATGTCGCGCAAACAGTTCTCATTATATTAACAATGGCTGTACTTTTACCGGACAGACCTCATATCGATACAAATCACTATCCCCAATCTGTACATCCTTTGCAATCTAAGCCTCAACATTTAAAGAAAAGGGAACATATTTCATAAAGAGTTTGTGTGCGTATGTGCGCATGCACATACACCCCTCTCAAAACTCAACAATAAGGAAACAATCCAATCTTTTTTAATAAGCAAAAGATTGAAAAAAAACTTCATTAAAGAAGATATAAGGATGGTAAACAAACATATAAAACATAGTTACCATAGTAAGTTATTAGGGAAATGCAAATTAGAACCACAATGAGCTATCATTAATTTTAGAATGACTAAAATTAAAAAGATTGGCCAAAGCACGTGTTGACTGGGAAGTGGAAAACAGAATTCTCCTACATTGTTGGTGGGAGTGCAAAATGATACAACTCACTTGGGAAAGGAAAACCTGTCATGTAACCCAGCCATTCCACCTGGGTATTTATGAGAGCGAGAGCGAGAGAGACACACACACACACAGAGAGGCAGAGATGAGATAAAGCATTGCCCATACAATGGCTTATACACCAAGGTTCACAAACAGTTTTATCCGTAATAGCCAAAAACTGGAAATGAGCCAAATGTCTATCAACAGGTGAATATACAAATCATGATATAATCATACAATGAATAGTGAGCAATAAAAGGAATTAACTATTAATATATACATGAATTTCAAAATAATTACTCACCGAAAGAAGCCAAACAAAAACAGACTATATAATTTTATTTATATAAAATTCTTTTTATATACTCTATAGAGACAGAAAGCAGATCAATAGTTGAGTGAGGTTCTATCCTCAAGGATGAAAAGGGGAGAAAATAAAAAATAAAAATAAAAAGGAAATACATAGGGGTAAGAAAAAACTTCTCAGAGTGATGAATATATTTATCATCTTGATTACAGTAATGGTAATCATGGCATTACCACATTACAGTCATGGGCATATATGCCAAAGCTTATCAAACTGCATATTTTTAAAAAGAGCAGTTTATTGTATGTCAATTACATCTCGATAAAGCTGTTTTTAAAAGACAAATGAACCACGAACTGCACAAAATCATAAAAGGAATTTAAATAAATTTGACATTTCAGTTGTCAGAGTTATGATTTTTACTGCAATATAATGTAAGACTTCTGTGTATAAAGATAATATAAAATGTGAAGAGATACATTGGAGAAGATAATTCCAAAGTACCTGTATATAGCCAACGAATGATTAATGTCTAGAATACATAATTTCATAAAAAGGCAAATAATCCAATGAAAAATAAGCAAAAAATAAGGTAATTCACAGGAGGAGAAATATTAATAGCAACTGGATATACACCAAAAAGATAAACAGCTCTTTACAAGTAAACAGAAAAAACAAAACCATAATGAGATACCACAGTCCACCCACCAGAATGGCTAAAATAAAACTGGCTACATCTAGTATTGGCAAGGATGTGTGGCAATGGTGATGATCATACACTGATAACTGGCATAAACTGCTACAAATACTTTTAACAGTAATTTGGTGGTATTTATTATAGTTGACAATAGGCCTGTTATATGAACCTAGTAATTCCACTGTAAGCACATACTCTGAAGAAATACCTTTTTTTTTTTTTTTAACCCTTAAGAAATTCTTACACCAACCCTGACCAGGTAGCTCAGTTTGTTAGAGCATGGTCACGGTAAGACAAAGTTGCGGGTTCCATGCCTGGTCAAGGCACACAGAAGAATCAACCAATGAATGCATAAATATGTGTAACAAATAAATGACTCTGGCTATCTAAAAATCAATCTTCAATTCTTTTTTCTATAAAGAAATTCTTATACCCATGATTCAAGATATTTTTTAAAGATGTCCACCTCACTAGTTAATATAAATGCTTCTAAATCTGTCAATTAAAGAATGGATAAATAAACTGGGATATATTTGCATAATAAAACACTACACACCAGTGAATGCATACATACCAATACAAAACTTAGAAATACTATGTTGAATTTTAAAACTTCAGAGGAATACACACAGTACCACCATTTAATTAATGCTGAAAAACAAAATAATACTATATGCTGTATTAAAGTGCACGAAAATTTAAAAAGTAAAGAGATGCAGGGAAATGATTAAATACCACAATCAGGGTGGTAGTGGGAGGTAGGTGATAATCTGTGAATGGATACATAGGTAGTGTCATTTTATTTCTTAGGTTGTATTCATTTTAGTACACTCTTTATTACTTTGTACTTTAGAAATTATCTGATTTTTTAAAAGTAACATACCCTTCACAGTTCTAAGCAAAACTGATCTGCAATCCAGATTCCTATACCCAACCAGACAGACTAACACCATCAAGAAAGGAGAGACTGCCTCAAGAAGCTACATTCAAAACAAGAAAAAGACAGGAGGGCCAGGTCACAGGGAATCTACAAGAGAAGCAAAAACAAGTACTGAAACAACAGCTGATAAAATGAAAATGAATTTAAAAGGGTAACAAAGAAGCATAAACTGTATAAAAACACAAACATAAAGTGAATGTCCCACTAGTTCTTAAATGAAATGCAACAAATGATAATACTTTAGTAATTGTCTTCCAAAATTTTTTCTATACATCATTACTTTATGAAATGGGATAATGGTTTCCTAAACTTTTTCTTTAAACAATAATCTTGGATACTCTTTCATATTAATATATAGAGTACCATTTTTTTTACCTTTTTAAATTTTATTTGAAAAAATGCTGAAATTCACAAAAAGTCAAATTCACACAATTCCGCCACTTTAAAATTCTGTATGCAATAAAGAAGTTAAAGGTCATACCTTTGGTTCCATCTAATTACATTCCCACTCCCGAATGACCCCTATAAACAATTTAGTACATATAGCCTTATATACATAGACAAAAGCTTTCTAATTCTTGGCAATAATCTCCTGGGCTCAAATATTTTATGACTGTAGGATGTTCAAAGAGTACTTACTTTTCGGCATTTCCAAACCTAAAATATCTTATAAAAGCCTCATTCAGCGCAAAATGGATTCCTGGCATTCATGCTCTCCCTTACGTCAGTAGTGTCTTCCCCTTCTTAATCACACACGTGCTTCAAACTTTTAGTTTGGCAACCAATACCAATGAAGTGGTTGTAAAAAAGTGGCATAGAAAATGATGTCTTTATAATCTACACCAAGTGGTAAAGGGTAATAATGTTGCCCATTCAAAACCATTTATATTAGACTTCAAAATTATGCAGTAGTTAGGCACCGGGAACTGTTTCACTTATGTTCCTATTAGTTGGAAGGTAAAAAATATACATGATCAAACACTAACTACTGCTCTATTGTGTTAAGAGCAAATGTAACATGAAAAACTGTTCCATGTTTATCTTTACCACTAGACAATAAAGTCAGAAAGGGTGAGAACCACGTGTTTTTTTCATCACTGTAAACCAGAACACCCAGCATACTGAGTACCACACAGCAGGTATTCTGTAATTACTTGCTTTTGATGCTTGGCACTATTATTAAAGGATCTGCTAACTTGTAAGTTTAGTTTAAGACAATTTTTCATATAAATGTCTTTATTGGAGAGAAATATGCCTCTACAGGACTAAGGCAAATTCAAATAAGTAGATTTGATTCCAAACTCTCACTGCTTCATTAAAACCCTGTAACAGGAGGAGAGCAGCATGTTGTCCAAACTGCACTTGTAGAAATTGTAAAAAAGAAATGATTAGATGATGTATTTCAGAAGGGTGTTTATATCAAATCACAACAATACACTAGTCCTGAATTTTGTTTGATGGTAAATAGGTATGTCAAAGTTCAGGACTTTATTGAAATTATAACCTATTTTGATCCTCAGCTAACATCCTAGACTAAGAGGGAGTTTCCCCTTTAAAGTTTTAAGCTGCAAAAACAATGAGTTAGAAAACCTCTATAATTCTTCCCCCAACATAAGATTCTCTGATTTTAAGAAAACATGGCCAGCCATCTTTTTCCAGGGGCTAAATCCAATGTGTTACAAATTCAAATCACTTTTGATATACGCATATTTCAATAAAGTACATAATTTAAATCCCAAACAATAAACCAAGTTAAAACCAATAGCCAAATGAATAAAAAATACATTTTTAACATTTTATTTATTTATTTTTAGAGAGGGGAAGGCGGGGGGAGAAAGAGAGGGAGAGAAACATCAATTGGTGGTTGCCTCTTGCGTGCTCCCCACTAGAGACCTGGTCCACAATCGAGGCACATGTCCTAGACTGGGAATCGAACCGGCGACCCTTTGGTTGACAGGCTGGCCACACCACTGAGCCACACCAGCCATGGCAAATAAAAAATATTTTATACAGAATGACGTTGGTTGCAACAGGCCAAATTCATCACACACAGTATAAACTCCAAAAGGACATCCACACTGCTTCAACAGAATAGAAATTCACTACAAATTATACTTCCAGTCTACGAAGTTCATCATAGGCTCTCTGAATCTAAAACTATGCTAGAAAATGCTCTGTAAACATCTAGAAACCTTTTTTCCTTCAATGGGTTGTACATTGACAGAAAAATGGAGGAAAGCTGCTCTACATTAAATACTTCTTTAAAACAATATTCAGGATAGAAAGGAAGTTAAAAAACTGACACACTGTACCTATCTACCACCAAAAGCTATGCAAAAGGCAGTGTTACATTGTCTCATTTGACCCTTAATTGGAGTAGCTTTCTATTACCCCAAATTTTATAGACAAGAATATATCGATCCAAGGCAAGGTTTAAGGTCACAAGAGTGTTGGAAAGAGCATTGAAAATGAAATCTCCAAACTTCAAATCTACCTTCTACTGCATATGTTCTCCATTTCATAAAACAATAAAACGTGAGATTGACCAAATGTAACATGTAATAACATTTACTGTTAAACTTTATGGGGTAATTTGCTCTAGATTTAACATTTTCATTTACCAAGTCCTTTAAACACAGAAATCAAGATTTCACTATGAAGGAAAATGCCAAGTAAGGAGGGTGAATATAACAACTAATGTAAACAAATAACCTCAGTTTATATAGGTAGAGTGGTTTCCACTGGGATGGGCGTTTCCTCTATAACATTAATATTTTTATTTAAATGGCTTCTCAAAACTCTCATCCCTTCTATATGTTTCTGTTTGCTTATAATATATATGTACTACATAAATAAAACATTAAATATTCATTTATTTCAACTGAATGCAAAAGACAATGTTTGGTGATGTCTTAGAAAATAATCCTTAGTGTTTTTCAATAGAATTATATAACATTGGAGGAGAATGGAACCTTAAAGGTCATCTCATTTAAACAGCGATTTCAGGCCCCAAATAACATACTGATTTGGCCCGAGGTGATACATCCAATCAGTGGCACTTTATATAAAAACATATAAAGATAATAATATTTTTAAAAGTTAGCTAATGGAAAGCACTACTTCCATTATTCAGCTATGATTTATCTAATAGCACTGATAAAAGATATATATAAAAAGAGCAATAAATGTTTGCTGGAAATCAGTATGCTGACAAATCTCTACCACCAATTACTAACTTGTATCATACATTCCAATGGCTTCAGGTCAGGCCACAACTAACTCCTATATGTTCTACTTCTTGACAACCTCAAAGCAGTATAAAATCTCAATATTACATGGTCATGCTCTATGATTATACACAATCAAATTCTAATGACTTTTAACTAATACTACTTTTTAAAAATAAAAACATGTAAGAAAAAAAGTAAAAACAAACCTCACAGGAAAAAAAAAGTAAATACGTAATACACATGAAAAAATATGCAAATGCTGTTAAATTGCAAATTAATATAATAATGTAACGGCACTTTTTAACTATCAGATTGGCAAATGCTGAAAAGTTTAGCAGGAGTCCAAGTCCGGGAAGCCGAAAAGTGAGTGTGGTAGATAACAGTCATCAGTGCAAAAGTCATTTCATTGCTGGCAAGGGATGGCCCTTGCCTGAAGTGATGGTGGTTAGCAAGATGTACAAAGATGGGCGGATGAGAGCAGTGATTAACCAAAAGTTGAAAGAAACTGGAGAAAGATAATGCCTCAAAGGGTTGCTTAGAGCTAAATCCATTGAATGAGGCTGGAAGGATCAACTGAAAGCACACTGTAAAGTAATTAAAGAAAAAGGACTAGAATATGTTACTTAATGGTGAAAATCACACAAAAAGGCAGAACCCTGGTACCTGACAGTGTAAAGGAAGAGCTTCTACAAAGGCAAGAAGATTCCTTGTTCATCATGCCAGCTTTTAAGACTGAATTAGATTATGTTGTTTTGTGGTCTTATTTTTGACAGTAAAACTTGCCATAAATTAGGAACTGCCTTCCCAAAATGAAGCCTTTTTTGTACCACGGTATACGGTATATAGTTCTCAGTAATGATGTATACATTGTATTGATTTTCCCCCCCGCATGTGTTATTTTAATAAATAGCTCATGAATGAGTAGAAGTTTCCTTGGATCCTGGAATAAATAGGACTTGTTTCAACAATCCACCAGATTTGTTGAGAGAAAAAGGCAAGAAGTAATATAGTTTAGTTATTAAATATGTGCACATTTCTGAGCTAACAACTGCGGAGTGTGAGCAGCTTCTTGACTGTCTAGATATGGTGTATTTCTCTTTTGAATCCCTATAAAATTTTGTAATATATGCACCTCCTTGTACTTAAAAAAAAAAAAAGTTTAATAACACCAGAGTTGGCAAGGATATAGTGAAACATGGACTCCCAAACACTACTGGTGAAAGTACATATTCAACTTTTATAGGCCAGCATCCATCAAAATTAAAAATAAATATTCTCTTTAATCCTGTTTCATTTCAGAAATTTATATTACCAATATAAATAACCAATGCTTAATGCTTAAGGATGTTCATTGCAACATTACTTGTGATAACAAAAAAGAACAGAAACAGTTTAAGAATAGTATATATTTAACATGTACTTATATAGAAAATTGCTCTTAATGTATTAAATTAAAAAGTAAATTGCAGAAGAGAATGTATTCAAGCTTTTAAGAATACACAAGAGACTGTTAGCTCCTCTGGGGAGTGAGTGACTAGAGGGACTGAGGGCAGAATGGCACTTTAACTTTTTCCTTAAACCTTTCTGTGGCATTATATATTTTGCCTTGAACATTGCTTTTCTAGTTAAAATGTTTTTTAAGATTAAGAGTGTTGAATGAAGGTTCTGCTACCTACAGAATTTTAAATCAATGCAGTTGTCAATGAAATACTGTGCAGTTATTTTTTTACCGTAGTAAATATGTATTCCACATGGGAAAACAAGTATAATACATTGAGTGAAATAAGCAAGTTTTAGAATATTAGCTTGACACTACTTTTCTAAAACTGTACATATATGTACATATCATATAGAAAAATTCTTTAAGTATACATCCCAAACTGTTAACCTAGGAAAACGCAGTAATCAAGTATAAGGGGGTATGTGACAGTTTTTCATCTTTTATTCTCTCTTATTTTTTACAATTAATTCTGATTTTTTACAATTAGAATGTATTCCTGAATTTCTTGGGCAATTAAAATTTTTAATATTTATATATAAACAAACATACTATATATGTATTTTCCCAAAAATCACATAACTACACCAAGCTATTAAACAATCAGACTACATGGTCCTTTCACTTTCTGCTTTATGCATTTAAACATCTTAAGCTTTCAGAATGAGCATGTATTAACTGGAGTCGCACAAAAAATATATATAGTTTTATTACTATAAGATACCTTATATACTTTAAAATACATATGTGGAAAAAAGCAAATTAAAAAAAAATCACAAATAAACATATGCCTATTCTATACAACCATATACCATAAAATTGCAATTCCCAAGCTAGACCATTCATTCTATCATGTCTGTTAATAATTCTTATACATGCCCATATTAATAAAGTATTACTGTGGTAGCTAACATAACACACTCAGGTTATTTCCTTAGGAGTAAAAATACTATAAACTCAAAGGTCAGTACAGTAAGTTACTATATCACCCTCTCAAAAAAAGGCACTCAAAAAAACACATTAAAGAAATCAGATATAACACAAAAGTGATGACAAACGGACAACTACATCAGTAGTTTCCAAGCTTGCTATGTTGCAGAAATGCTGGTAAACCTGAATAAACTTGAAATGAAGATGTCTAAAATATAACTTATTCTCAACTTCCAAACTTACAATATATTAAAATATTTTCATATAGGACAAATAACAAAAGCTGCAAAAACTTTGAAGGAAATCATTTTCATAGAAGCTCACAGTAATATTTTAGGCTAAAACTAAGGAATCAAAACTCAGTGGTGTGCAGAAACATACAGCAATCAACTCTTCACCATAGTGTTTTGCTTTACCATAACAAAAGAAAAGCATGTGACTTTTAAACCGGAATAGTGTTCAGAACATGGCAAAATGTTAAATGTTTTAAACCTGCAAAATTTGCCAAATGCTGTGCAACACTTAATGTCTCTCTAGGGGATTCACAATGCGTCTTACCATATAAAAGACATTAAAAAACATTTATCCCACTGTTATCCCAATTTCTATTAACACAATCCTTATTTTAAGAAATAGATATATGGCCCTGGCTGGTGTGGCTCAGTGGGTTGAGCGCCAGCCTGCAAAGCAAAAGATCACCGGTTCAATTCCCAGTCAGGGCACATGCCTGGGTTGCCAGCCAGATCCTCAGTTGGGGGCATACGAGGGGCAACCAACTGATGTTTCTTTTGTACATTGATGTTTCTCTCTCTCTGTCTTAAAAAATAAAATAAAATCTTTTTTAAAAAGAAATGTATGTATATGTATGTACACACACCTACAGTTTAGGAAATACAGGAAAAATAGCAGGGACTCTGGAATCTGAAGACTGCCACAGCTCACTAGCTGTGTGACCCTGGGAGTTGCTTAATTTCTGTGGGCCTCAGTTTCTATCTGTAAAATGAAAATAACACCACCTGCTTCAGTACTCAGCATATAAAAGATGCTCTATAACTTAAACAGGCCCTCTAATTTTTCATTTAATGGTTTGTATACTGGCTTTATGTCAGTAATGAAAGTTTTAAGGAATCTATTTCTTCATACCATTTTGTTCAGGTTTTCCAAGTACGGTGACAATTATATCCAAAATAAATGCTTAAATCTTGCTAAGCAAACCCAGTGGAAAAAATCATCACTTTATTTGAGGAATACAAGCAACCATGAGGTGTTCTTAGAAAACATAAAACAAAAAGAGGTTCTACTGAGGTAATCAAGATACAAAGAACAGTAAGACCTCATCCCTGCTGGGAAGCAGCATAAATTGGTTGACAAAAAAAGGTCCCTGTTTCTTGATAAAGAGAGGTAAGATTTGCTTTTTACCCTCAAGAAGTCTAGTCAGGAATTTAAGGGAGGGACGAGATAAAAGATCGATAAATGTTGAATACCCATGAAGTGCCAGGAACTATTCTAGGCAATGAGTAAACAAAACGGTCAACAGCCTCACACGCTTACATTCCAGGCAGGAAGACAAGTAGACATACCAGTCAGTAGTCAGTGACTTAAACAAATATAAAGCAGTGTTATGGAATTGGAAAAAGACGGGGAAGTGTTATTTTAGATATGATAGTCAAGGAAGACCTCTAAGAGAAGTTAACAGGTGTCTAGAACTGAATGAAAATAAAGCATACGTTAGTTCACCAACGCCTTTTGCAGCCTTGAAGTGGTGTTTTCTATTTCGACTTTTTTTGTGTGTGTTAACACTGTTCAGAAGAACATGATCAACAGGTAGACACCAAAATCACAGCGGGGGTGCGGGGAGGGGAGGCACGTGTCACAGAATACAACAGATCAGGTGGTACCACAGTAAATGACAGCACCCAAAGTTCCCACTGCCTCGCAGGTGACATATGTAATATGTTTTGGTCATATGCACTGCAAAGCTAATTTTTGCTATTATAACCACCTGTCACCTAGTTTCTATTTACGTATCTCCCAAGGGAGGGCAGCACAGGAGGATAATGCATTAAAAAAATTTTTTTAAGATTTTATTTCTTTATTTTTTTAGGGAGGGGAGGGAGAAAGAGAGGGAGAGAAAAACTGATGAGTGACAGAAACATCAATCACTTGCCTTTTCTAGGGCCCCAACTGGGGACATGACCAGCAACCCAGTGATGTGCCCTGACTGCAAGCTGGCGATTAATCCACTGAGCCACACCAGCCAGGGCTAAAAATCTTTTAAAATGAGTGAAATAAGTAAACCACAGGAGTCTTCATGGCCATCAACCTGAAGGAATTAGGAATACTAATCGTCCCCCCATTTCAACATTTCTAAGCTGTTGTCCTATTAGCTGCTAACTCTTCCTGAATACTATATAATGCCTCCCATTGTCTCCCTCCATCAATACTACTCTTCATTCCACATCTGTAAACACGTACATTATATGAATATAGGCTAAATTGATGAGTAATGTCTCCAAGAAATGACCAACATCTCCTATTCCCTTCCTTTACAATAATTTCGTATGGTTTACATTACATTAGGTCTTCCTTTGGAAGTACTCAAATCTTAAGTCTTTCACGAAGTTCCTACAATATAATTCATTCAACAAATTAGTTCTGTATGCCCAGCATTTTATTAATTGCTAGGTACCAAGTATACAAAAAAGACTAAACAAGACCCACACTTTTGTTGGCTTAGTAGTCGATACAAGAGACAAACGTGGAAACAAATATTCTGGCCCCACACTTATGTATGAGATGGTATGAGAATATACTAAGTGACACGACCACCTATTTCAGTCTGCTAAAATCAAAACACAATTCTGAAAAACTAATATTTCAAAAAGGTCTGAAAGGATAAATTGGTAGATGGAAAAGGAGAATCCAGAAGTTAATCAGGCAGACTGAGAAATAAGGTGAAAGTGGGTCCCCCAAAAAAGAGGCTGGAAAGGTGGGAGCTGGACAGGGAAAGAGAGGTCCAGAACCTAAATGCCTCTGCACACCAGGCTGATGAGTCTGAATTTTATCTTGCCTTTAGGGGAAACCACTGAAGAATTTTAGGGAATAAAATGACAAGATTATATTTAAAATTTAGAAAGAACACCAAACTGGTTTGCAGATAAGGTCAGTCAGAAGGCAAGGAGATCAGTGAAGAGGATATTATGAAGCCTGAATCAAAACAGTGACAACAAGAAAAACAAGAGTTAAAGCCATAGGTATATACAAAGTATCAAAAAACCAGTAAGAGGAAATGTATTTAGTGAAATCAGAAAACTCCAGAGGAAGTGACATTTGCAGTGAAATCAGAAAACTCCAGAGAGGAAGTGACATTTGCACCGGTACCTAAAGAAAGAACATTTGATATGCAGAAAATGAGAGAAAAAGAACAGTATAATAAAAAGGAAAGACATAAGAATGCTTGATGACCTGAGATCTTGTTGAATAATTCTTTCCTTTTGGAGATCAGTCAGTCAGTTGGTAAATACTTACTGAAAGCCTTATATGGCTTGGATCTTAAAGAATCAAATGAAAATTAAGATCCCCCTTCCCAAACTAATGCACTTGCAAATTCACAGGCAAAATTTTAATCACAGGAGTTAACTGAGATCAAGCTTTGGTCCATGGACTCCAAATACCCTTGAATAAATTAAGAGTAGGACTGGGGTGATGGTACTGGCTCGGTAAGAGCTGAAAAGTAAAACTGTTCCAGGGTTAAGAAATCTGGGAAAGTCAGGCAATTCTGAGGGCATTGTTTTTCACAGAGATTGTCTTATTTAGTCCACACAACAATGTCTTTTCATAGAGATCAAGAACTACTATTACTATTACATTTGCAAATGAGAAAACTAAAGTTTAAAAAAATAACGTGCCCAAGGTCACACGACTAGTTTAAATGGTGAAGGCACTATGCCTATCCAACTTAGACCTTTTCTAGTAAATCCCTATCCTAGAGAAACTGAAATACATATTTGCAGTACTTAATTATTTTAACCATTAAAAATTTACAAAGTCACTGTTGGTGTAGATCTTAAAACTGTCTCATAGAAACAAACTTTACTCTTGAAACTACTTTGACTGGTATTCCCAATGTACTCGTATAATCATTCACCCAGTAACTTCCAGCGTGTTAATGAAGACTGCTTTAAAAGTATTCAAAATTAGTGTTACAAACAGAACAGCCAGTTGTAAGACTTCAGGAATCTTGGTTCCCAAAATATGGCAAAAACTTGAGAGGATATCATCAATTTTTCAGCAAAACAAAGGAAAGACTGTTTTCTGGAGTTTACCTTATCCACGCTGTCTAGAGATATTATTTTCAGAAAAGGAACTGAAGAAAAGAAGAAAAAACAAAAAAACAAACAAACAAAAAAAAACCACGTTCCACAGTCACTGATACAAATACAAATACAAATTTTCACTGAATACAACTGAATCTAAGTATCATTTTCATAGTTACTATTACTTCTAAGATTTTGTTTTTATCATCTTCACAAACTTCTGCCCATAGACAAGCTTTTGTATCCTTTTATCTGTTAGTTTATTTCTTCATTTGGTGCAATTCCAAAGATAAAGCCATTTCTTTTAAATGCTGCAAGAGATGGAGGGAATATGATCCCAGTGTGTTGCAGGAGGGGTCTACGTGGTACAACCTAAGTCTCTAGGACATTTCTAAACTAAACACCTGATGAAAGTACACTTGTTGGCAATTTAGCATCCCAGAGAGCACAGGGATGTAATGTTGCTACACATTACATGCTCCTAGCAGGCAGGTTCCCATCACCAGTACTTAGTGCAATATCAGCCATACACACAATCAGTGTTTCTTAAGAGGATGGATAAATCTTATTTTGCCTTTCAAGTGTGATACCAAAACCTATTAAACCAAATCTGGATACTGAAATTTTTCCTGTTTCATCACAAAAGTAAAAAAAAAAAATTTCTGTATCTGGTATCTAACTTTTTTTCCTGTTTCTGTATCTAAGTTGATTTTATCTGGGCTACTGGAAAAAAAGGTGACAAAAATACTGTGATAAATATTGTAAAGAGTTGAATACAAACTATTTTTATTGTTGGTAGAAAGCATTACCAGGAGATAAAGTTCAGAAAGTAAAATATAATCCATAGTCATAGTTTGCTCAAGGTTACCAGCTTATAAATGGTAGTCACAATTAAGGTCTGACTAATTCCCAATCCCACGTGCTTTCTGCTACAACATACTATCACAGGAACACCTTTTCTTATTTCACTATTACTCAAAAAAATGTTTTGGGAAAAAATTTTAGGCCAAAAAAAACCACTGACAAGACAAATTACAAAAGTACTTCCTGTTGTTGTTGTTATTGTTGTTGTTGTTATTATTATTATTATATCTTCATCTGAGGACATTTTCTTTATTGTTTTCAGAGAGAGAGGAAGGGAAAGGGGAAACGGGATATGAGAAAGAAGGAAGCACTGGTTGCCTCCTGTAAACGCCCTCACCAGGGATCCTATGCGTGTGGACCCGGAGTCCCACTCACCTGCATCTGGACCAGGGATCGAATAAGCAACCTTTCAGTTACCAGATCACATTCTAACCAACTGAGTCACACTGGCCAGGGCAGTACTTTCTTTTCAAAATTCTTCTCTAGCCTCACATCTTTAGTTTATAAACAAAAGCCTCACATCCTTAGTTTATAAACAAGACTCAAGACATTAAAAGATTCATTTCAAATAAAATCAGAGCTACATGCACTGGCATAAAGAATATGTATGTGTAACGTCCTCTGACAAGCTTCAATCTGAATGGTTACATCCGTTCTTGTTATCTTTCTAGGAAGACAAGTCAAGCTCAGAAGTCTTACCCCAAACCCACAATTCTCCTCCCCTCCTCCCCACTACTCCTTTTCCAATTAGCTCCTTCTCCCAAAGCATTATGTCCCTGGAATGCTGTGCGCGGACACACGCACACACACACACACTCATTCACATGACTCATTTTCATCTTTTCAGCACAGGACCTTCCCTGATCACCCTATCTAAAGTGGTCACTCCCAGTTAGTTTCTTCTTAGCACATACTGCAATCTACAGTTAATCTCTGTATTTATTTTTACTAGTTAATTGTTGTTCCCATTAGGATGTCCCATGAGGGCTCTTCTCTCACCACTATCTATCTGTACGACACCTCCTTTCCCATCGTTACTAAAACTGCGTTGGAAATTCTGTTATTTCTACCATCTCCTCCCCAACTGTAAGCTAATTAAGGGTAAGTGCTGTCTTACTCATGTTTTCTCAGCACTTTGGTAAAGTGCCTGACACCATCCTATGGAGTCAGTAAAAGTTTGTAGAATAGATGTGGATTGTAAGTACCAATGATCATTACTAATGAAGAAGCAAACAACAATTAAAGCTTAACATTTCATAGTGCAGGGAAGCGCTACAGGTTACAGACATTCAAACTGGAGTGATATAATGTATGGAAAAGATTAGCAAGGACAAAATTCCATTCAGAGATGAGGCAGCTTCTGGTTCGGCAGAGAGGAGGAAGAAAAGCAACCAAGTAAGTCAATTTTTGATTCTCCTCCGGACCAACACTGCCAATTGTCCCCCCAAATTGTTAAGTTTGGAGCACCGCAATTTATTCAACATTCAACTACACGTTAAGAGTTCAAATGCTAACACACTCTGATTATTTTGCATTCTCTAAGGTATACCAGATAGAGAAAAGGAGTAGCTCTGAAACTTGAAGTAACAGAAGTAGAAATGATAATGGCATATCTTTACATTTATAAGAGACTCGAAAACACTGAGAAAAATCTCGCAGTGATCATGGAGACTAAACTAAACAGCCAATAAATACGTAATCATAGGTCAGAACCAGTACGGCACAGACATAGTCATACGACTGCCGAAAGAGATCACACTCATCTTTCTTGATTCTCTTCTACTCAGATATCCTAATAACCACTACATGGCTCACTAGACTCAGTCGCGGTAGCAAAAGCCTCAAAGGAATAGAGAGGAGTCGAAAGAACGGCTTAACTGTTTGTTTGCTTTTTTTAAGCGCAAAAAACCAACCAACCAACCGGCTCTGCAATCCCTAACCAGAAAACCCTAGAGGCCTTTCAAAGAACTGTCATATCTTTTAGGGACCCAGTAGACGCTGACTCTAAAGAGAAGTCTCTGGCCCCAACATACATCTCCGGATTATCCAGGGGAAAAAAAGGTTTTGCAGTTTGGAGGTCTGCACTCTACTCAAAAAGGGATCTTCAGGCAGAAACAAGCAATCAATCCCTCAGAGGGTAATGGCGCTCCAAACACCCGGCAGGGGCACAGGCAACGGCGACAGGGCACGGCCCTTTCAGGGAGCCGCGGGCGCACTCCGAGCTCTCAGTCTCTCCCAGTACAACCCGCCCTGACGGTGGCTAAAGTCTGGCAGTGGCGGAGGGGGGCCAGCGGTCGAGCTTCCGAGCTGGGCCTTCCTGGCCCGGGGGCGCGGCGAAATACGGAGGCAGCGCCTTTCAGTTCGGCCCCGGCTACAGCAATGGATCCCGGGCCTCTTCCCCTGGCCTCCCCACCCCGCCGCCCTCAGCCAACCAGCCAGCCCCTCACCTGGCAGAAGCTCCGACAGTAGTTCAAAGATGAGACCTCCGACACCTCTTGCTCCCTCAGCTCTGTCTCCAGCTGCCACAGACACGGTCGAAGTCCCGGGGCTCCTGGCGCCGGAGATGCGGGGCGCTGACTCTGAGCCATGGATTCAGTCTCGGTTCGGTCTCCAGCTCCGGCCCCCGCCGGAGCCTCAGCCCCAGCCCCGGCGGCAGCGGCGGCGGCGTCTCCCTTTCCGTCCGCCATCTTCCCACGGCCCAGCAGCGCGTAGGCAACCAAGCCACGTGACTCAACCTTGGCTCCGCCCCCGGCCGACCGCGCGTGTTGACGCACTCCCTGGCGACGCCGGCGCCCGCCGGATTCCGTCACTGGGACTCTAGGCGCTCCTCCTCTCGGCGGGCTCCTCGACGGTGGTCTTGCCTACATCCTGGCAGCAACTGGAGAGGCCCCTATCCAACTCAGTCATTCCAAATCCTCTAGAGTCATCGGGCCACCTAACTGACATACCTGTAGACATAATCTAAGATATGAGAGGGATGGCATTTGAACTGCGATCTGAAGAATGAGAAAACGGTAGCCCTGAACAGAACCTGGAGAAAAGCATCCCCAGTGGAAGGAAGATACGAAGCAAAGATTCTGAGACCAAAATGAAGACTAGCTTTGTGGGAACATGATTTATAATAGAGAAGACATTACAAGTCGGTAGGGAAGGGATGAACTCTTAAATAAATGGTGCTGAGACATTTTTTTTCCTAAAGGGAAAAAATAAAATTAGGTTTCTACTTCAAACCATATTCAAAAATAAATCCCAGGTGAAGAAAAGACCTAAAAATATTTTTCAGAAAATATAAAGCTATTTGATTAAAATAGGGAATAATTTCTTAGATCCTAAGTTCCAAAAAAGCACAAACCATAAAGAAAAATGTTAGATTGGACTGCATTAAAGTGTGTTGCTTCAGTAATAACAGAAATTTAAAAAGATGGCATGCAAAGACAAGCCAAAGACCAGATGATATTCACCATATATAGCCATCAGAGGATTAAAATCCAGAAAAGTTCCCAATATCAGAAGAAAAAAGGAAGAAATCCAATAGAAAAGTAAATAAAAGATAGACAAAGTTCACCAAAAGAGAAATCTGAATGGCTGATAAACCCATGAAAAGATATTTTACTATAACTAACAAAGTACAAATTACAATGAGATATAATCCCACACCCATCAGACTGGCAAAAATTTTTAATTAGTACCACGTTTTAGGATTTATGAAAATTGAACTTCATTACTCATGGAAGTATAAATTGGTACATCACTTAGGAGAAGAATATGTAATGCTTAATGAAACTGAAAGTGCACATGTCCTGTGGCTGAGCAATTCCTAATAATAATAGTCTTTTCTAGGTCCTTTACATATATTAACTCACTTAATCCTACTAATAACATGCTAATTTTATTTTTAAAAATTGATTGATCTTAGAGAGAGACAAGAAGTGAGAAAGGAACATCAATTTGTTGCTCCATTCATGTATGCATTCATTGGTTGATTGTTGTATGTGCCCTGATCAGGGATTGAACCTGCAACCTTGGTGTATCAGGACAATGCTCTACCCAACTGAGACACCCGACCAGGGCAACGACACTCTCGTTTTTCAATTCAGGAAACAGAGGGACAGAGAGTTTAGGTAAAAGTGACAACTAATAAGTGATGGTGCCTGTAATTCAATCCCAGTTACTCTGGTCCTTAATCTGTCATCTTAACCACTGCATTGCTGATATTCCTTGAAGGACTGTTTGTAACAGAAAAATATTTGATACAGCCTAAATGTTCAACAGTAGAGAGATGGTTAAACAAATTATGGTATATTCATTCTCTGAAATATTATAAACCCTGTAAATTAATAAATGAAAGCGGCATACATCAACATAGTAAACATGGAAACATAAAGCATGATAAAAAGAAAGTTGCAAATGACATAATATACAGGGCAGAAGTAGGTTTACAGTTTATGGAAAATAATACAATAATTAATAAACAATAATACAAGAATAAACCCTTTCACATAGAACTATAAACCTACTTTTTCCCTCCACTGTATTATTTAATACTATAAATTTTAAGAACATACAAAACAAATGCCCAAGTAGTAAAAAATTAAAAGAAAAGAATGCATAGGAATGGCATATACAGTCAAACCTTGGTTTTGAACGTCTTGGATGTTGAATAATTTAGTTCTCCACCAAGTTGTTCACAGAAAAATATGTCTTGGTTATCTAACAAAATTCAGATCTTGATTCTCTTCTCAACAACACTTTCATGCTGATACCTGCATGATCAGTCATAGATATCTCAGGCAACAAACAAAGGACATTCAGTTTTTGAACAAATTGCTTCTCAAACAGCCTTCTGGGACTAGTTCAGTTTGGGAACCGAGGTTCCACTGTATTACTTCTAGAATGGCAGTGCCCTGGGAAAGGAGGTTGGGAAGTGTAAGAAGCATTCACTGTACCTGTACTGTTTTATTTATTTTTTAATCAGAAGCAAATATTCAATCAAACACACCAGGAGCATTAAGCAGTGATTATGTTCATTTATGTTCTATAAGATTATGAACATGTTCTCTGTTACCTGGCACTTTACCAGGTAATAGAGATTCAGACGAGCATTCATTTTTAATAGACAAATGTGGCTAAATATTAATGTGTTAGAATTTGTTAGTGGGCACATGTTGTCTGTAATATTATTCTCTGTATTTTTAAAAAATACAAATAATTTTTGCCCTGGCCAGTGTGGCTCACTTGGTCAGAGCAATATCTTGCATCCAAAGAGTTGGGGGCTCAATTCTTAGTCAGGGCACATCCTAGGTTGTGAGTTCAATCACCAGTCCGGGCACATGCGATCCCAGGTCCGGATGTATGCTGGAGGTAACCAGTCCATATTTCTCTCTCTCTCATCAATGTTTCTCTCTCCCTCTTCCTCTCACCTTTCCTCTCTCTCTAAAAAAGCCATGAAAAAATGTCTTCAGGTGAGGATAAAAAAATACAAATCATTTTTGCAATACAAATAATTAAATTTTAAAGAAAGAAAGTCAGTTTGTCTGGAGTATGGTGCAAGAGAGAAGAGAGCGGTAAAGATGAGGTTGGAGAAGGAGAAAAGTGCCAGATTGCATAGGATCTGATAGCTCAAAGTAAGCAGTGGGGATTTCAAGTGTGACAGGTAACCCCTGGAAAGCATTAAGTGGTGGTGTGATATCATCTGATTTACATTCTTGCTGCTATGTGCAGAATATGTGGTAGGAGTCAAGAAGGTAAGCACTTGTCAATTATGCATATTTCATAATTTATCTAAACATCTCCGGTTCATCAATAGAATACCCAGACATATACAATAATAATTCAATTTAGTTACCTTTGATATTTTGCCAATATTTAGTCATAAAGATCACAGCCTTATAATGTATCTTTTGAATTTTTATTGTAAAAGTAAATTTATCAAGGTAGAAGGCCAGGACATGTTTTACCTAACAGTGTGTTGTTAGCTTGGTTATAACTTCTAAATAGTTAGAGATATGGAATGTGGGCCTCCATTTGTGCTCTCGCTTCCAACCCTGTAAATAATGAGTGAACCTGCTACCTCTCACCACTGCCCTGAAATCCATACTCTGACTCCTAACTTGTCCTTTGGCTATCTAGTAGGCACCTTTCACAAAATGTGTCCAAAATGGCTCCTTTCTCTGTAAATGACACTCTATTCAACCAGTTACTTAAGCCAAAGACTATTAAGTCATGCTCAACTCCATTCTTTCTCTCACATTTCATCTCTAATCCAATCTCTATATTGGAAATATATTCTCAAATCTGACCCTTCCTCACATCTTCCAGCTCTACCTCCTAACGCCTCCTTCTAAACTTAATAACTTTTTAAAAAGATTTTAAAAAATTGATCTCAGAGAAAGGGAGGGGGGAGAAAGAGAAAAACATCCATTTGCTGTTCCACTTATTCATATATTCTTTGGCTCTTTCTTATATGTACCCTGACAGGGGCTTGAACCTGCGACCTTGATATAGTGGGACAATCCTCCAACCAACTGAGATACCCGACCAGGGTCAGTAATAATAATCTCTTTAGTAGACTAGCTATTTCTGTTCTTGGCCCCCTGTAATCAATTCTCCACACAATAACCACATTAATCCTTTTAAAACAATTCAGGTCTCATGCCTCCCCTTGCTCAAAACATTCCAGTGGCTTTCCATCACCTCTACCAGGACCCACAAAAGTTCTACCCACCTTTCCAAATTCACTTGCCAATACTTCACCTCTCATTGGGCTCCAGCCACATTGGCCTTACCATTCTTTTTTGTTTGTTTTTTAAAGATAATTAATTTATTTTATCTTTAGACAGTGGGGTAGGGAGGGAGAAAGAGAGGGAGAGAAACATCAATGTTGCCTATCACGCACCCCCTACTGGGGTCCTGGCCTACGACGCAGGCATGTGCCCTGACTGGGGAATCAAACCCATGACCTTTGGTTTACAGGCCAATGCTCAATCCACTGAGCTACACCAGCCAGGGCGGCCTTACCATTCTTAAACAAGACAAGCCCCGTGACTTTTGCTTAAATTCTTCCCTCTCTGGGGATCCCTTCCTTTTTTTTTTTTTTTTTCATTTCAGTTAGGTTCAAGTGTCACCTCAGAGAGGCGTTTGCTGATGACCCTATCTAAAACAGCCCTCTGTAACTCCTTGCTCTCCTTTCATTCTTTTCATGTTCATTGGTTTTACGTTATCACTCTTTTGTGTGTCTCCCTTTGCTAGAAGATAAGTTCTTTTTTTTAAAATTGAGACATAACTGACATATAACAGAAGGTATCTGTTAGTAGTGAAAGATTTGGAAATCACGGACTGAGATTTTGGGGGTTTGTTCCCCCTCCTTGAAACATGAGATAAAGTCATTAGCTGACAGTGAGGTGGGGGAGGAGAGGCAATATTGGACATTGGAGGAGAAAGAAAAACCTTTGTTAGAGTTGTTTCAGAGTGAGACAGGAAAGAACACTTACTAGATACATGCAGGAAGATTGTAAAGCAGTATCCAGTGGCATTCATTCATCTATTTAACAACTTTCATTGCCAGTCTACTATGTTTCTTTTTCTTTGTGTGTGTGCGGGCATGTGGGCCAGGAACGAGTGTCTACTATGTTTCAGGCACTGTACTAGCTAGAGGTGGAAATGTGTCACAAATAAAAGAAGCCCCTGGGTTCTGTATTCTTTTTCCCAGAAGTTACAATACAGTTAATTTATTTGCAACTTTCTTTAGTCATATTCCAGTTTTAAAGCTACTCCCAGTTCCCCTTGATTGAAGCTGGGTATTCTCAATACACCATCCTTAACATATTTACAAGTGGTGATTTAGCATAGTTTTCATTTTGCAGATTCATCTATTTGGATTCAAAAAGCATTGTGGATTCCTACTATGGTTATGGCATTTCCTCTCAATATAGGTAAAAATCAGAGAGTTCTGGAGTTAAGTTTGCCAGGTTTGAATCCCAGTTCCACTGCTTATTAGTTATATGCCTCCTGTTCATTTAATTTCCTTGAAACTTAGGTTCCTCATCTTAAAATGGGTATAATAATAGCATTTATCTCATAAGAATGTCATGAGTCTAATGAAACACTCTTGAAGTGTCCAGAACAGGGCCAGATATGTAGTAAGAACTCAACAAATATTATTACTATTGTTTCTATGGGGTTCAACCTCAGAGAATAATTTTAGCTTCCTTTATTTTAGACCCACACACATACTGACTTTGGAAATAATTTATTCTCATGACTGTCCTGTGAGTGCCAAAAATGATCAGAGGACAAAACCATATTGTGTATCATTAAAAGAGCTGTTTAGGCTAGAATTTCTCATTTGCAAGTTCAAGAGTTTGATTATCTCATTTCACCTAGGTAGTGATTAAGTCACAAGAGCCCAATTTACCAATTTCCCCTAAAAATATAATGGCATCCCTGTAGAAAGGTCGGCTTGGGAAATAAAATTAGCATCAGAAGTTTGCTTAGGGAGGGCAGAATCGATGCAAAGGGAATTAGAAGATCTTAAATCACCCCTGTTTTAACACCCAGGCTTCCTCTCATAATTATTTTCTATTCTCTTTCTCCTCCTAGAAATCTAATCAGGTTAAATTTCAAACCCTATTAATTTGTCCTCAGGAAATTATCTTCCATCCACCTTTTCTCTGACCCATTTCCACTTATTCATTCATGGGAATAAGAATGTACCGATAACCCAGTATGGTGTCCTCTAAAGGTCTGAGGAGAGCCTGGAGGGCAAGAACCACCAGGTAAGGGAGCAGTGTTTGTGGTCCAGAACCTCCTTTTGAATCGTCATCCCCCATAACTATCACCACACTCTCTATGACCCTCTGTCTTGGACCCCAGGAGCATTCTGTTTGTCCCCCCAGAAGCTTAGTGTTCCTTTCTGGCAGGGAGGCCTCCTTGTTGCATTTTGATGAATGGTCAGGGGATCCAATGGCAGAGAACCCCCCAAAGAGGTAGAAGCTCAAAAATCTCACGGCTGCTGTTTCAGCCTTTTCCTTCCTGCCAGGGATTTCCCCCAGATAATTATTCTTTGCTCTTCCTTTTAGGGAATTTTATATTGATTGGACTTATAGAAGGGGTGAGTCCTTCATTATACCACCACCCTTAGGCAAGTCCTACACTTCTCTTGCTTGGACGCTTTATTATAAGAGCATCCCAGCAGGTATCCCTGCTTCTAGGTCACCCCTCTCACTCCCTGGGATCCACCTTCCTAAATTAACCTCCACTGCTTAAAATTTTTCATTCCTTTTCTCACTTCAAATACAATCAAAATCTGTAGCCTAGTTCTAAGTCCAACCATTTATCACTTGCTAATTCCAAGAGCACGGAGTCCGTGCTAGCTCACCAAACATATCTTCTTCCCTTCTCATTATACACAGTTTTCCTGCCTTTGTGTTTCTGATCAATTTGGCACATCTCCCTGGAACTCCCTGACATTTGTACGGAATGGAATTAAGAGATAGTACCATCCCGTGTTGGTAAAGTGGTCCCCAGCTACATTGGCTTTCCTTCAACCCTTCACTTATCTTTTTCTTACCTCAGGGCCTTTGTACTTATTGTTCTCTCTGTGTGGAACATTCTTCACCTGCCGAGCTCCTTCTCAATTTTCAAAGTTCTTTTCTTGAAGTAGGCCCCTTGTGTTTCTCTGTTATAGCATCACGTTCTGTCTTCCTTCATGGTACCTACCACACACTTGCAGATAGTGTTCATATCTTCTTGTTTCTCACTCCATTTCGGCGCCAGGCCAGAGTAGGCATGAATACTTGCCAAATGCATGAGTGATTTGATGGGTTGTAATGCATGGAACTCATAGGCTATAGTCATCAAAATTGCCTATATTCCCAATCTCTTCTCTGCTTTAAATTAGACCTAGTTCCTACCTCTCCCCAAAGACCACTTCTCCCAAAGGCTGCCTACTCTCCTTTGTTCACTTCATAGATTAGTGCCCGGTGGCCCAGAGTTGCTCTGTGTATATTTAATTACTACAGAATTTACTTGCTATGCCCTTTCTCTTGTAATCTAATGAACGGTCAGGAAGGTAGCCCAACACAGGAAAAAGTAGTCATCATTCAGACAGACTGAGATTGAATCTGCTACTGACTAGCTGGTGGTCTTGACCAAGAGTTTCTTTGTGTTCGTTTGTTTGTTTGTTTGTGTTTAAACTTCTCTCTGCCTCAAGCTTCTCCCTTTGCATATAACAAAAGTAGGCAGTGGTACCATTAGGTTTGGACTAAGGAGAGAATCTACGCTGCCCCCTAGAGGACTTTTGTTTCTGGGATAGCGGACTGAATCCCAGGAAATGCTTAAGGATCTTCGTAAACTGCTCTGATACCCTAGGGAGAGAGGGGCTCCAGCCCAGACCTGTCAGAGGTAACCGCGGCATAGATAGCAAGGCTAACTCTGGCATGAACAGATGAAAAGTTCAGTGGTCTAGGAGAGGGAAGCACAGGCTTCAACAAAGGTCAGCAGTTCATGAGCAGAAGAGGGACAGTGGTAGTTCCAGTTGTTTCTGAGAATTGGGGAGGGCACCTCATTGAAAAACTGGATTTACTGCTACTTTAGCTTATGGTGGGTTGATTAGAGCTTGGAGATTTGGGATATTGCTAAATGTGTGATACATTTATGTTAACCGTACTTAGATGAGGTTAGGGGTATTTCTAAGCCACATATATGGTAAAATGAAGATAATAAATACCCACCCGCCAGGGTTGTTGTGAGGATCAAATGAGAAATTAGGACATATAAAATGCAAATATGGTATCTGGTACATAACAGATGCTCAATAAATGACAACTGCTAATATTGTTCTTGAAAATAAAGCAACCTTTCCACATTTTTTCTTATGCCACATGACAAATTTATTCTTTAATAATAAAGAGAATCAACCCTGGCTGGTGTGGCTCAGGGGATTGAGTGCCGACCTGCGAACCAAAGGGTCACTGGTTCGATTCCCCACTCTAGGCACATGCCTGGGTTGGCAACCAGGTTCCCAGTATGGGGTGTTCCAGAGGGAGTTTCTCTCCCTTTTTTCCTACCTCCCTTCCCCGCTCTAAAAATAAATAAAATCTTTAAAAAACTAATAAAGAGAATCAGAAAAAATAGATTGAAACAAGGACATGGTCAAACTATACACTTTTTTGTAGACAACCCTTTGCTTTGGGGTTTAATAATAAAATACAGACATTCTGTTAATAAATTAAATGTGTGTAGTTAAATATATTTAAAATCCATTAATAGATGGTAATATAATTATTAAGTGGTTACCAGTGGCCAGGGGTAGGGGATAGAAGTTGATCAAGAAGGGGCACCCAGAACCCCTTGGGATGATGGAAATATTCTATCAATTCTAAGCCTAGCAAATGCTCTATTCACTAAAGAAATCTAATCTTGGCCCTGACCAGGTAGTTCAGTTGGCTAGAGCATTGTCCTAACACACCAAGGTTGCAGGTTCTCAGATCAGGGCACACACAAGAATCAACCAATGAATGCAAAAATAAGTGGAACAACAAATTGATGTCTCTCTCTCTCTCTCTCTCTCTCTCTCTCTCTCTGGAAAAAGAAAAAGAAAAAAATCTAATCTTGATCTTGGTCATGGTTACATGTGTATATACACTTGTCAAAATTCATTGAACTGTGCATATAAGTGGATCTTTTATTATATGTAAATTAAACCTCAATAGAGCTCATTTAAAAACTTCAGTGCTTTTAGGCATGTTATTATTTTATTAACTATTTTTAAATTAATTTAAGTAGTAATTAAACTTGAAATTATTTTTTTATTATTCATTAAGTTATTATGCTGCTAAAAGAGTTCCTGAATATTTGTCAGTTGGCTCTTGCAAGCCCATATGAACTGACTCCAGCCCTATACTTTAGAATGCACAGAATATTTGTGTTTGTGTGTTTGTATATCTATATATGTATTTTCTAGTTGATGTCCTATTTTTTATCCTACTGAAATGACCTACAAGAATGATACCCTAATAGTAATGAGCACACTTAGCATCTACATTTTGACACTCAAATGTCATTCTTCATTAAAAAGGAACAAAATATTCTTGGAGAAATGGTTGATTCCATGACTGGGCAGTAAAAAATCTTACTGATTCCTTAGTAAAGAAAGGAAATGTTCAAAGAATATGATCTAGTAAACTGAATAATGGCCCTCATGGACATCAGGTTTTAACCTCTGGAACTTATAAATGTTACAGTATATGGAATAGAATCTTTGCAGATGTGATTAAGTTAAGGGTCTTGAGATGGGGAGATTATCCTTGAATGTCCAGGGGGGTTCTAAATGTAGTCATAAGTGTCCTTTTAAGAAAGAGTCAGGGGGAGATTACAGGAAATAAAATGAGAAATTAGGAGGCAGAGACTGGAGTGATTCGACCACAAGCCAAGGAATATCAGCAGCCACCAGAAGCTGGAAGAGGTAAGAACACATTCTCCCCTACTAGCTCCAGCATGGCCTTTCCCCATTGAGTGGGCTTGCTACTCTTAACAAAAATCACCTGACTGTCCTAACAGGCATGGCTCAGTTGGCTTAGCATCATCCTGCAAAGCAAAAGGTCAAAGGTTTGATTCCTGGTCAGGGCACACATTTGGGTTATGGGCCAGGTCCCCATGTGGGGAGCTTCAGAGTCCTTGCAGCTGACTGGCCTGGGTAGCTCCCTCCCATTGACCTGCCAAAAGCAATCAAGGCTCAACTACAAGAGGAGGGGGTATGTACTCAGTTCATATGAAGGTATACCTCAAAACCCAGCTAGGGTGATAGGGGAGGCTGTGCCACTGTCCTTGCAGGACACATACTACATTACTCCATGGTAACACGACACAGAGTCAAAGCAGCTCTACCTAATACAGAGAAACAAACACAGGGAGGCTGCCAAAACAAGGAGACAAAGAAACATGGTCCAAATGAAAGAACAGATCAAATCTCCTGAAAAAAAAGATAAATGAAATGGAGATAAACAATCTGTCAGATGCAGAGTTCAAAACACTGGTTATATGGATGCTCAAGCTGCTTAGTCAGGACCTCAACAGCATAAAGAAATCCAGTCAGAAATGAAGGGTACACTAATTGAAGTGAAGAACAGTTCACAGGGAAACAACAGTAGCGTGGATGAAGCTGAGAATCAAACCAATGAATTGGAACATAAGGAAGCAAAAAACAACCAATCAGAACAACAAGAAGGAAAAAGAATCCAAAAACAACATGGACAGGGTAAGCGACCCCTGGGTAAACTTCAAGCATTCCAACATTTGTGTCATAGGGGTGCCAGAAGGAGAAGAGAAAGCAAAAAATTGGAAATCTATTCGAAAAAATAATGAAAGAAAACTTCCCTAATTTGGCAAAAGAAATAGATGTGCAAGTCCAGGAAGCACAGAGAGTCCCAAACAGGATGGATACCAAGAGGCCCACTCCAAGGAACATGAGAATTAAAACACCAAAGTTTAAAGTAAAGAGACAATCTTAAAAGAGAAAAGCAGTTAGTTACCTACAGGGTAACTGTAGGTAAGTTCCCATAAGGCTATAAGCTGATTTCTGTAAAGAATATTTGCAGGTTGGAAGAGATTGGCAAGAAATATTCAAAGTCATGAAAAGCAGGGACCTACAGCCAAGATGGATCTACCCAGTAAAGGTATCATTTAGAATCGAAGGGCAGATAAAGAGCTTCCCAGACACAAAAAACTAAAGGATTTATCATCACCAAATCATTATTATATGAAATGTTAAGGGGACTTACTTAAGAAAAAGAAGATCAAAGCTATGAACAATAAAATGGTAATAAATGCCTATCTATCAACAGTTGAATCCACAAAACAGACTAAGCAAACAAGAACAAAGACAGAATCATGAACAGAGTGTTTTCATGGTTTCCAGATGGGATGGGGGTTTGGGGCAGTGGGTGAAGAGGTGAGGGGATTGAGAAGTACAAACTGGTAGTCACTGAATAGCCATGAGGATGTAAAATACTGCATAGGAAATGGAGTAGCCAAAGAACCTATGCATGACCCATGGACATGAACAATTGTGTGAGGGTTGCCTGAGGGAGTGGAGGGTGCTCTGTGGAGGAGGGCAAAGTGGAAAAATTGAGACAACTGTCACAGCATAATCAGTAAAGTATAATTTTTAAAAATTAAATTAAATTAATTTTACCTGCCTCTTTGTGCTTTTTTTTTTTTTCTAATAGCCATTTTCAGGGACCGTAATGACTTCAGTGTCTTTAAGGCTCATAACATGGCTTTACTATTGCTAGCTTTCTCTAAATTTCTGCAGAAACACATTCAATTAAGCAGAATCATTGGCTGGATTCTTTGTCCTTTTTGAATGTGGCTACTAGAGAATTTAAAGTAAAATGCATGGCTTACATTTTATTTTTATTGGACAATTGTGCTTTATAGGGTTATTTTGAGATTATTCACTCAAGTCAGGACCACAGCTTTCAGTAGACTTCCAATAATTTGACTTTAGTCCATAAATAATTTTTCTAAGTGTTTACGAACACATATTGATCATTTACCTCTATACTGCAATTATATTTTAATTATACTTCATGATAATATCTTTTTTCATATTTACAAAGTAATTAAATCAATTTCTATTCTTTTTTGGTTTTTCCTCCAAATTTTCCAAATAACTGCAGACACAGAAAAGATTCCTTACCATATATACATACATACATATATACACATGTGCACAAATTACAGCCATAATTCATCTTTAAAACCAACAGTTTATCTTTGCTCATAGAAATCTGGAAAACCCCAAATCATTTCCATGAGTTGAGCAGGTCTTATTTAGCAATCAGTAACTTCACCACAGAGAATCAAATAATTTTTAACCTTTAAGCTATAATAACAAAAAATTAGTCAGGAAGGCAGTTTTTGTTTATTTTTCTTTTTGTAATATATTTGGTCCACAAACATAATATATCATTTTAAATTTATATGTTGATAAGTCATGAATTTTCTTAAGTAATTAACATGAAGTTAAATAGTTGTAAAGATGGAAAATGTCTAAATTTATCGTCCCATGTTATAATCAAGGATTGCATTTTAAAATGAACTTTATAATAACATATTTAGAAATATGCTAATCTAAAATAAAATGTCTCACTAAAATCGACTTTGCTATCATACATGCAAAGTTGATAAATTGATTACTCAGGTGGCTCACAAGAGTACAAGTTACAATGAAAGGGGTTCAAAAGTCAAAATGGTGTGATACATGTTGATCTCCAGCATAGGTATTTTAACATAATTTAAGATTATATTATTTTACTGCTTTGTTCAATATGTGGATCATAGTTAACAACTTAGCTTGAGACATTTTTATTTTCTTGAGCTGAAATTTTATATTTTGTATCTAAACATATAGCTGCTGCCTACCACCTTTAATTTAAATTCTCAGATATGATTACGATTTTCCTTTCTCTTTTTATTGGTGCTCCTTTATTAAAATGAAATAGGAAACTATTAAATTCTGCTGATAATTCTGACACCACAGAAACACAGAGTCTTGGAGCTGAAAGATTAAAAATTAATTAAGTCCATCACTCCCCTACTCTCCGTCGTGTGTGTACAAGCGAAAAAACTCCAGTAAGAGATGTTACAGAATAGTCTGGTTCCTGTTCTTGGTCTTTTTGTACCACATTGATCTCTTATAAAGAAAAAATGTTTCTATATCAACAATATATGTCTTATTAAATAGATTTGTTTGCATCCAAACTCATAAAAATGAAAATATTTTATGCAACTTACAGCAAGAAGACATGCAATAAACCAGAAATTGAAATGGAGCACCATATTCATTGAGAAATCAGGCACCCAGCTTCGGGTACAGGGACCAACCGTCCTTGGACACCATAACCTGGTCTCTCTTCCTTTTGTTTCTCTCTCAGTAGTATAGTTTACAATCTCCTTTGGAGTATGGAGAATGATCAGGAAAATATTCTCAGAATTTATCTTCTCTGGGTATATTTCTAGATACTGGGGAAGGAATTGTCTTTCTGCAACAGTATCAGACCTTCTTGAGGGTCCATCTGAGGGCTTTACCAAAGATTATGGGAAGGTGCTATATGTTGCAACATTCCAAAATGCCACAAGAAAATAAGGTAGCAGAAACTCAACACTTCCCCAAGAGAACATCACATAGTCTGGGCCAACGGCTTCCTCTTTCTCTCCCAGTCAAAAATCTCCACCCACCACTGCTTATATGCTACTGATATACAGGACTTGATTATGATGGATGATGGAGGCTCAGTGGGGAGGGAACGTTTCAGCACGTACAGGCTTAGACCATATAAAATCCCTGGTATCCCTGGCTGGCGTGGCTCCAATGGATTGAGCACTGGTTTGTGAACTGAAAGTTCGCCAGTTCCATTCCCAGTCAGGGCACAAGCCTGGGCTGCAGGCCTGGTTCGGTGTGTGTAAGAGGCAATGAACTGATGCTTCTCTCCCTCTCTGTCTCCTTCCCTTCCCCTCTCTCTAAAAGTAAATAAATAAAATCCTTTTAAAAATCCTTTGTAAAAGTTGATTCCTCAGAGCTGTGACTCCAGGATGTCACTGTGCCTTGTGAATTCATAAATTTTATAGGAACTTACAAGGCATAGATAGTGGTGAGATTAGGTACTTAGCCCTGGAGTCAGAATTGCTGGCTTCAAATTCTATTTCTTAATGTATTGTCTCACCTTGGCCTTAACTTTACATCTCAGTTTCCTCATCTGAAAATTGAAGATGATTGAGCTCACTACATAGGGTTGTTGTTAGCTTAAATTATTTATCTCCATAAATTTCTGAAATAATAAAAAAATACAGGGTCCGACAGAAGTAATACTTGCTTGAGTGTGGTTAGTAGGATAATAACCTGGGCGTAATAATTTATAGTTTTAATTTGAACATTTCACCTAAAATGTAATATGGTGTGCTTCAGTGTGATATTATGATGTTACAGAATTACATGCTTATGATTTTGTAATTAAATATGTTGTAATTTAAAAGGGGTATTATTTGTGCCAGACCCTCTGTATATGTCTCGATCCCCAGGTTCCTGGCACAGAGTACCTAAAACCCTTTTAATTTCTCGAGTGGTAAGAGCACTAGGAGCATCTTTTGTTCTCATGCTTGGCCTTTGACCCTGGTTCCTGCCACAGAGCTCCTAAATCCCTTGGAATTTCCTGGGTGATAGGAGAGTCTTTTGTTCTAATGAGGTGACTCTTGGTGGGCTCTTAGATAGCTTCCAGATGGAACTGGTGACCAGAAAGACTAATCCATGATTAAATGCTTGGAACTTTCAGCCCCACCTGCCCCACCTACCCCACCTGCCCCATCCTCAGGGAAAGGACGAAGGGCTGGAGATTGAGTTAATGACCAATCGTGCCTACATGCGAAGCCTCCATAAAAATGCCAAAAGTATGGGGTATGCAGAGCTTCTGGGTTAGTGAACACATTTACATGCCTGGAGGGTGGCACACCCTGGCTCCATGGACCTTACTCCACGTATCTCTTCATCTGGCTGTGCATTCATAGTCTTTATTATAAACTTTATAATAAACCCATAAACATATGTGTCTCCTTAAGTTCTGAGAGCCAACCCAGCAAATTGGTGAACCCAAGGAGTGGGTCATGATAACCCAGATTTATAGCTGATTGGTCAGAACTACAGCTAACAATGTGGGGCTTGCGACTGGCACCTGCAGACAGCAGGCAGTCTTGTGGGACCAAACTCTTAGCTTGTGGGATCTGACGCTATGCTGTCAGGATTGAGTTAAATTCTGTAGGACATCCAAC
The DNA here is from genome assembly GCA_004026545.1 of Mormoops blainvillei. NCBI lineage: Eukaryota > Metazoa > Chordata > Mammalia > Chiroptera > Mormoopidae > Mormoops > Mormoops blainvillei. Next base: position 7,871 of record PVJD01003302.1, on the reverse strand, counting down.
TGGCATGGGAAAATTGCTACCTATGTGAGAAGCGCTCACATCTGGTGTCAAAAGTAAAGTGAAACGGGGAAGTAGTGCAAGACTAAAGGAGAAAGACATAAGGAAAGTGTAGGTTTTCCTTTATAACCACTAACAAAGTTTATGGCTCATAGTAAATGCTTAATAAATGTTAGTGATGATGATTATTAGTCTTTGTTTCTTTTTCTGAGCCTCCAGGGAGGGTAATGACCACCAACTAATACACAGCTTTTGAGTGATTTTGATCTGACCTATAGATGGTATTAAGAGCACCAACGTAAGGGACAGTTCCTACACTTACTACTTCCACTCTTTTTTTTTTCTTCTTCTTCTTCTTCTTTTTTTGCCTAAAATGCTCCCCTGCTCTTCTTCAACTTCAGTTTTGCAAAGTAAACAAATCTTTGAGATCATAGCTCCAGTCTGACTTCCTTAAGAAAACTTTCACTGACCTCCCAGTCTAAATCCCCTTTCTGCACCTTTTCTGATCAGAAATGTAATTTTATAATTTTTCGCATAGTTATTCCATTTGTATCTGCCTCCACACTAAACTACAGGTCCCATGAGAGCAAGGCCTATACCTTTTTGCTCACCTCTGTATGCCCAGGACCCAGCGTAGTGCTTAGCGTATAGTAGGCATTCACAAACATGTTTTAAAGAATGAGTGTCCCAAGCACTTCATCAAGATAGAGACTCAGAAGCAGCGTTTCCAGCAGCTGGTGAGAAGTGCATGGAAAAACCTGGGCCAAAGTTGGACAGTCGGACCAGGTCTATTTTGTGAACTGTGTTGAGTGCTTCATTGATACAAGCTGATTCATCTTGAATTGACTGAAACAGACTGAGAAATCCAAGCCAGTCTTCTCAGAAAGATTTACTGACTAATTTCAGCATCACCCTTTTAGAAAAGAAAGGTAGTTCAAGAATGACTGAAGAATGGTTGAAGAAAAGGCCATGGGGGAGTTCTGGCCAGGTAGCTCAGTTGGTTAGAGCGTCATCCTAATACATCAAGGTTGCAGGTTCGATCCCCAGTCAGGGCACATACAAGAATCAACTAATGAATGCATAAGTAAGTGGAACAATAAATCGATGTCTTAATAAATAAATAGATAAATAACAGCAGTTTCAGGTAGAGGTGCATGCCTAATGTTAATCAATCAGTATAGATTCCATTTACTGTATTCTTTTAATCACTGAAATAAAAGCTTCTACAAGATTAAAAAAAAAAAACCAAAAGAATGAGTGTTCCCTCATGTAATCATCCATAAATATAAAATATATTTGAGGCAAACTGCATTCTCCCAAAGTTGTCTACTGTGGTAGTTTTGCATAAACTGATTAAAAATTCAATGTACTTATCCAATTCCTTCTTATCTGTAGATATGCTTTCCATGACTATAATCATATTATCCTGTGAACGGCCGCTGATCATTGTAATTCAGTTTACCTATTTAATATAAATTGCCATTCAACTATTGCTAATTGTTGAGATATCAAATTCTGGTAGCTGGCATCAAAAAAGCTCCAAGGGCAATCAGGGATTGCTGATCTCTGTAAGGTTCAGTTACCTTGAATGGTCCTCTGCAAGTTTTGGTAACTGCTCTTATGGTGAAATAATCTTGTGCCCATTTTCTATTTCATTTGTTTTAAGTAAATAACTGACTGTGCTCACTTGAATAGACTGTTCCGCTGGCCTGGCATTTCTAGCAAATGCCCAACAAAGCTCAGCTTCAACATCCCAGTGCTTTTCAGGGCTAAACTTTTTATTTTGCTTCTCAGCAGACAAGAGAATCTCATCAAATAGAATATTTACTTAATACGTTGGCATCTGCTTTCTTCTAAATGGCTCCCTAATGAGCCAGAAGAATTAAGGATAGAAGAAATTCCAATTCTTCCTCATCCATCTGCAAGAGAACTGAATGGATCCCTCCTAACATGAAACTACCAATGAGAGGGGGAAATAATTATTGGGCACCAGCAGACAAAGGAATAAGCAATGGTACCAATAACCTTATTTTCCTGAATAGCCCATCCTTCTCCCAACAGTGTTCTCCCTCAGAATGGAAGTGCCTGGCAGTGTTGCTAGTGGCACCACCTGAACCCCAAGACTCTTGCTGGGTTTAACATCTTAAGTTGTGTATTCAGAAGGAAAAAACCACTGGGTCATCTGAACAATCATCAGTTTTCTTAGAGGTTTGCCAATCCTCTGCCACGCAACTATCCCCCTTTTCCATATAAACGTACTAACACCTGTACTGCTTTTCTCATCTCTCAGAGCATGACCGTCACAAGCAGAACTTTCAGAACTACTTTATGGAACTTTAGGCTCCTGTGAATTTGGTTACTGGGAGTCAGCTCAGTCTGATCCTCTTCGGGCACACTGACAGAGTGGAGCCTCTGGGCTAGGAGGCCCTTATGTGGGAAGATTATCAACCTCTTTGTATGTCATCCTCAGTTTATCTAAATGGAATGGAACCATAAAAACTACAACATTCTGTGTATTTTAATAAACACTACAACATTCTGTGTATTTTAATAAACACTATCCTACTAGACAAAAGTAGCAATAGTTTCTTTCCATTTGGAGCATCACTGTCTCCAAATTCTGGGCCTTCTAAACCCACAGTTATCCTGTAAGCATGCTATAGACTTTGCTACCTGGAGCAGGTCCCTCAAAGATGGTTGAGAACCTTGCAGTTTTCCAAAGAGTAGAGTACCATTTACCTTGGCAGAACTCCTAGCCCCAGTCAGCAGCTGTAAAGATCCAGAAGAAAGGAATACGTATTCAAAGATTTTTCTTGTCCTGTCTTTAGAGTGCGAGTCCCAAGAAAAATGCTTCAGGTACTTTAGAATGGAAAGGCTAAGCTGGGAGAAGCTCAAATTAATGGGAAAATCTTTTGCTAATGATGAAAATGGGTCTAGTGGAACGTTGAGGAGTCCTTTAAGGACAAACAATTGGCCTCTTTGAAGCTTTCCCTGATACAGACCAACTCACTATTGTGACTGAATTAGATATGTTGAGGAATAGATTGTTAAAGAAGGGCTTCAACTGCAATAATTAAATGGGCAAAGGACTTGAAGAAGAGGAACAAGTGGTGAACAATACATGCGACAATACTCCCCCTTGCTAGTAATCAGGAAAAAAAATGCAAAAGAAAGCACATTTAGAATTCCATTTGATTCTTCTCCAATAAAGAAAACCATACTTAAGATAATAGCCCCCCTTGCTGATGAGATTGTGATAAAATTGAAATGAGAATAGAATGAAAATAGCAACACCATTGGAAAAACAAAATAACCATAACCAGTAAGAGTTTTTTATTTGGTATATAATTCAATGACTTTTGCTATATTTACAGAGTTGTACAGCCATGATTACAATCTAGAAACAGTCTTGAAAATATTAATATCCTTGAAATTTTTCCTGAGTCAATAATTAATAATGATAGTTATCCCTTACTGAGTATTAACTCAAGACCAAGCATTTTACATGTAATTTATTTCTCTCAACAATTCTATGAGGAAGATGTTATTAGTGATCCTATGTTACAAATGCAATACTAAAACACAGAGAATTTGTCCAAAGTCCCACAGATAACTATCTGTTATGTGTGTGGCTAGTGTCAAGAACCAGACGTTTGCCCTGGTCAGTGGCTCACTTAGTTGGAGCGTTGTCTCGTGCGCCAGGAAGTTGCAGGTTTGATTGATTCCTGGTCAGATTGCATATGGGAGGCACCTGATCAATGTTTCTCCCTTTCACTGATGTTTCTCTTTCTCTTTCTCTCTCTCATCAATACTCAATCTACCAATGTAACCACTGCGTTGGATGGACCCCCTTATTGCGGGGGATATAATTCAAGTCTCCAGTGGATGCCTGAAACAGACAGCACTGAACCCTATATATACTGTTTTTTCCTATACATATATACCTATGATAAAGTTTAATTTATAAATTAGGCACAATAAGAGACACACAACAACACTTAACAATAAAATAAAACTATAATAATACACTGTAATAAAAAAATATGTGAATGTAGTCTCTCTCTCTTAAAATATTTTATTGTACTGGATTCACCCATCTTCTTGCGATGATGTGCGATGATACAATGTGTATGTGGTGAGAGGAAGTGGGGTAAATGAGGCATTATTACATACAAATAAGCATACATGAACACAAGCACTGTGGCACCATGACAGTCAGTCTGATAGCCAAGATGGCTACTAAGTGACTAATGGGTGGATCGCACATTCAGCATGGGTACATTGGACAAAGGAAGGATTCACGTCCCAGTGGGATGGAGCAGGACAGCGAGACACTTCATCATGCTACTCATACCAGCATGCAATTTAAAACTTATGAATTACTTATTCTGGGAATTTTCCATTTCATACTCCCAGTGAGTGTTTGTGGATAACTGAAACCATAGGAAGCAAAAAGCAGGTAAAGGGGGCACTGCGCTATAGGGAAATAATACAATGAACGTAAAAATCTCCATGCAGGAAGAGTTGATTCCTGAATTCTGTGAGATCCAAAAATGGGTTTAACTTAAATGCTCAATAGTCCAATACAAAACAGGCTTGATTAATTATGGTATGTCTACTACCTAGCCATTGACAGGGCAAGAGTAAAAACCTACAGAATCAAGGAAAATATATGAGGTTCTGCAGCAGAGTAAAACGATTGTTGGATAAACGAATAAACCAGCAGAACCCCGCCTTCCTCAGTTGCTGACCACTCCAAATGGTCTTCACTTGCCCCACATTTCCACTCACGGGGCTTTCTGAGTGCCTGTGGGAAGCGAGGGCTCCTTCCTGGGTGAGCCACAGGCAAATGATTCTAGAGTCAAGCTCCACCTGATCTGCTTGCAGAACTTGGCCTTGTAGTTGATCTGTGTAAATAAAAAATACGTAGTTGCTATGTTTGCTGAAAGAATTATATGAAGTTACTGATTACAATTTTTTTCTTCAATATTGTTACACTGACATTTCAGCAACATTTTTTTTTAAAGAAAAGTTTTTCTTGACCTTCATCCTGATGTTCCTTTAAGGAAAGTCAAATCAATTGAGGGCTTAGTGCTGGCTGCATCTAGGTCAAACATTTCACCTTGGCCAGATTTCACCCTCTAGAGAATACTTTGGTTAGAAGTATTTAATATTTCTAAGCTCCGGTAGTATAACAAAGCATAAGATAAACAAAGTCCTTGCTCTCTTAGACCTTAGATTCCAGAACTGCATTGCCCAGTACAGTAACCACTGGCTACATGTGGCTATTTAAATTTAAATGAATTAAAATAAAAAAGTAATTTAAAATTCATTTACTCAGTTGCTTCAGAGCCATACGCTAACTAGTGGCTACTGTACTGGACGGCTCAGATATAGAGACTTTTCTATCATTGTGGAAAGTTCTACTGGTCAGTGCTCTTAGAGGAGTTTGACAATAAACAAGTGAACAAAAATGGACAAGAGTAGAAACTACTCTGAAGAAAAATAAAAGACAGTGGTGTCATGCAAATGGATGGTCTTTGGGGAAGTATCTCTGAAGAGTGGACAATTGAGCTGAAAAACTAAAGAAAAGAAGGAGACAGTCACACAAAGATCTGAGGACAGAATGTTCTAGGAAGAGGTAGAGGCGAGTGAAAATACCATGAAATAGGAATGAGCTTAGGGTATTTGAGAAAGAAAAATGTCATTTTGGCTAGAACTTTGTGAGCAAAGAGAAGAGTGGTCCAAGATGAGTTTGAGGCAAAATCTGTATGGCTTCCAAGGTCATGATGAGGAGCACACGAGACCTTGGAGCAGAGCAGAGTTGTAGAGCCTGACAATGGCTCTAGAACTGAGCAGAAGATGGTGCCAGAAAAATTGGTCTTGCCAGACACAAATAGAAGGAGTGGGGAAACCAACCAGTGGCATTCCCATTGGATTAGGCAATATACTCACTCAGGCTTTCGCAGGGCTTCAAAGAGCTCCTCCTTGCCTCCTCCTAAAAGCATAGTAGATCTAAAGTTATACCCACTTAGTTGGTTCCGTTCTAGAGCAAAACTTTGGATGTTGAAGGGACACAGTGTGGTTCAGGTGAGCATCGGAGAAGCTGGGAGCGGGGAAGGGAAGAGTCACATCCCCTTATCCTGGAGGGTTCAAAGGCAGAGCTGTCTTCCACCGTTATGTAAGACCCATTCATTCCATCATTCACTCCCTCAACAAATATTATTGTCTGCTTATGCTGTGAATTATTGTAGGTGTTAAAGATATAGCTGTAAACAAGACAAGTTCCTGCTCTTATGTAGCTTACAAAGCAGGTAATAAATGGTATATAATATTAATACATGAAAAATTAAACAAGAAGGGGATAGAGAGTGACAGGAGTACTTATTTTGCATATACTGTTTAGAGAAAGCTCTATACAGGTGATAATTGAACAGAGACTGGAATGAAGTGAGGGTGGAAGCCATGCAAATACTTGGGGGAAGAGCATTCCATGCAGAAAGAACAGCAGATACCTCAAAGTGGAAGTCTGCTCGGTGGGCTCCTGGAAGAGCAGGAGGCCATTGTGCTGGAGCTCACTGAATGATGGTAAGAGTGGTGAGAGAGGCAGTCAGGCACGTGAGGCTGGAGGCTGGGTACAGACAACATAGGGCCTTGCAGGCCATCGTATGGATATTAGATTTTATACTAAGTGTGACAGGGCCTTATTGAAAAGTTGAGAGGAAGGAGTAATGAGATCTGATCCACATTTTTAAAAAATCACTCTGGCTGCTTGTGAAAAACAGATAGTAAGGGCCAAAGTGGAAGTAAGGAGGCTTGTTAAAAGGCCTTTGCAGGAGTGCAGGGTACAAATGACAGGCAAGGATGGTAGCAGTACAAGTGGTAAAAACTTGTCAGATTCCAAATGCATTTTGCTGATGGGATTGGATATGAATTATGAGAGAAACAGAGGCGTGAAGAATGACTCCAGAGTTTTTGGTCTGAGCAAGGGGGTCAATGCAATGTCATTTACAGATACAGCAAATCCTAGAAGTTTTCTGGGGGGTTGGGTGGGCAGGGTTGCAATGGAGAGGGAGATGATCCAGAGTTCCTTTTACACATGTTAAGTTTGAGATGATGGTTAAACAATCAAGTAGAAATATTGGGTAGGCAGTTGAAAATGCATATCTGGAGTTTTTTTTAAAAAGTGAGGACTGGAAGCATAAATATAGAAATATTCATTAAATAGATCATATGTATATATGTGTTTGTTTATATTATGGAACATGTTAAACATATACAAAAGTAGAGAGAATATAATAAATATTCAAGTACCCATTACTTAGCTTAACCAGTTATTAATATTTTGTTAGGCTTGCTCGATCTTCCCCCACTACACTCTGGTTTAGAGTATTTTTAAACCAATTCTAGATAGTTATTGTTTTCCTTATAAATACTTCCATTTGTAATAGATCATTTTTAAAAAGATTTTAATTTATTTATTTTTTAGAAAGAGGAGAAAGAGGGGGAGAGAAACATCAATCAGTTGTCCCCCAAATGCATCAATTGCCTCCCAAATGCACCTGACCTGGGACCAAACCTGCTACCTAAGCACGTGCCCTGACCAGGAATCAAACCAGCGACTGTTGCTTTACAGCACAATGCCTGACCAACTAACCCGCACTGGTCAAGGCTGTAATAGACTGTTTTTAAAGTCACTGGGTCAGGTGATATCACCCAGGGAGTGTGTAGAAATAGGGAAACGAGAGGACTGATTCGTGACACTCCGCCTTTAAAGGCTACGAACAGGAGGAGGAATAAGCTGAGGGGACTGAGAAGGAGCACCGCGTGAGATAGAAGGAAAGGTGTGATGAGTGTAGCGTCTTGGAGGCCAA